>UZAM01009689.1:436-17446 GCA_900618415.1 Soboliphyme baturini | reverse complement strand
CGGCAACGTGTTCTGAAATTTGAAAATCGCACTCCAAGTATTGTGTTCTGATCTTCACAACAGGCTCAGCTTTAAACGTTTATATTTCGAAAGAGAAGCGACGGCAGTAATAGTCAGTCTCAAGCCAGAGTAGAGTGAATTATTATGACAGTGTATATTTTCTTGCGGCGATTATGTAAACTTGTTTTGATCTGCTAAACGACCGCTTAGTGTAACAGTGATCACCAGCAAACCTTCCTGTTTTCCTGTAACTTTTGGAAACAGATTATAGTTCTAGAAAACTAAAAATGCCCCTTCCCAGGCTCTCAGGAAAAACGTAGAATGGTGCAGATTCCTTGCTAATTCTCTCACAACTTCTCAGAAAGCGCGCTTGGCGTCATGTTACACTGATCCAGTACCTGTAATTGCCTGGTGGGTCATTTAAGCTGACCAAGCTCCATGGTATTTGAGGTCCCTCAACGCTAGATGCATCTCTCATTATCTTCTTCGCCAAAGAAATCTCATGCTTATCACGCAAGTTGTTTAAGGTACAACTAACAAAAATGCGTGAGGTCGGCGTTGGGACCGTTGCTCCAGCAGACTGTGACCTTTGGTCATCGCGGCCGTCAGTGTGTCGGGTATCCCTGTCTACTCTATCGTCTTGGGATAGGGAAGAGCGGCAGTGGGTACTTCATATGCTGACATAAAAATATGTAAATGTTGTGCTCCAGATTAAGTTGGTCACCATTGATCCGTTTTTACCTAAATGGCCCTCAGTTTAACGTAGGAGCAATTTGGCGGTGTAATGCGTGGTGAAATCTGGTCTTTGTGGAGTTTTGCGCCAGGTAACTGATGTCGATTTAGAAGCCCTTGTTTTATATGTTAATACTGTAGCATGTAAAAAAAAAACTAACTCCTCCTAACTCCTAACTAATTAATCTCGTCCCCGATGAGCATGAGGTAGTTGTAGGGTATAAAACGATGCGAGATACATCTATGACTGCAAATGTTCAAATACCATTGAGTCATGCTCTGTTTAGATGCAGTATGTTATAAAATAGTGTTATGTGCTTGATTCACAAGCCTTTTGTTCTGCTGTACCACCGTTTAGTTCATAGTGCTGGGAGAATTATCTGTGGTTTGAGTATCTGTTTCATACTCGCACTGAAGCCAGTATTCCAACTTTCGTGCTTGTATGTTCGGGCCCAGTTCTTATGCTGTCAATGGATGACCACATATTGTAAAAACAAGGCATTAGAGTAAAAAGAGGTTGACGGATGGCCGAAATAATGGATTAGATTTTATAGAAACTCTTCTGTTCTGTAATGTTCGTGAGTTGCCATGAACGGTAGGTTATGTCCTGTCCCCACAAAACCTTCCAAAACAGTTTGCCTGATTTTTTAACCGCGGTTTAGCAGTCTGCAATCCTTTTATCCTATTTTCTTCAAGCAGTGGATAATGAATCTTGGCCGTTGCGAACATCGTGGGAACGCATTATAAATGGAATTCAAAAGTGGATAGATATGATAAACTTGATTAAGTTAAGATATCACCCCGATGTTCCGGGGCATCTACCACAAACGGCAATCTTCGAATAAGTAGGGGTCGACACGTTTATCCATGCGAATCCAGTATCAATAACAGAAACGCCACAGATGAGCGTACTGTAGAGCTGGTTGTCAGGCTGCTGCTTCAGGATCATCAAAGAATCCTGTTCTTTCGCATGAATAAAGTTCCAAAGAAATAAATTAAAAAATAAAATAAAATGACAGTAAGATTAGCAGAGGCGATACTATGAGAAATAGACTTGACACGTCATGAATGGGAACAAAATATGTTCATTGTTCAAATTATTGCATTTACTTTGCTATATAGTATGAGGTAAACGAAACGGATCGGTAAAAAAAGCAGTTTATATGTTGCATTGAACAATTGATCGAAAAATGCAGTGAATTAATTGTCGTTGGAAGCGGTTCGAATCAATATCTTGTTTCATGCTTTATTGCATTATATATTTTCCTGGAAACGTTCCTCACCACTGTGCCACAATTCGGAAAATACCTGTTTTTATTGGCTTGAAGTTGTGTTGTATTTTCAAGGGCTACTACATAGAATGGTTAACCTGAAAAAATATAGCTATTCACCGCCTTACCTACCGTTTGAAAAAAATGATGACGGACTTCATGTCGCAGAATGGATTAATTGCATAGTTTTGCCGTAAACACTGAAGTTTGAACCTGAGGGATGAATGAATGGTGGATCTATACAGTTGTTGACGGATGACGTCAGAAGATGGAGAAAAAATAAGCTCTTCTGTATTGTTTGAACGATGGAGGCAGGCAATCAACTGATGATGCCCGAACCTGTCTATTTATGTAGGCATCTTTCTGTGCAAACGATTGCCTACTTCTCATTTTGATGTTTTTTCAGTGGAACTTTCGATTCTTATTTATGTTGGAATTTGTTTTTTTATTGACTTTGTGTTGAATCGATTTGTGCCACCGTTTTCTGAAAACTAAGCAGTCAGTATTTATTATGCATACATTTTCTCATATTACCTGGTTATTGTTGGCGAATGGACAACAGTAGGTTAAAGAAAGGCAGGATGGAGAAAGAGTAACACATCGAATGAAATTCATTTGCAATAGTCATTGAACATAGAATCTGGCAATTACCTGCAGTGCCATGGGTCGAAAGATTTGAGTAGTTCGGTCAGTAAAACGTTTAGCTGGCAGCATAAAAGCTGTAGGCTATAATCTTTAAGTGGACAACTCGCTTTTTATCCGGGTGAGCACTATGTTCAGAATGCAGTGTTGTAACGTTTGTTGTAATGTATACCAGCTTAAATTGTAATTTTTTAAAATTTATTGCTGTTTATACGTTTTGCTGATTTTTAGTCAAGGCGACTTGTAGCCGGAAGGCCCATGCATTAGACAGCATGGCTGTATGTCTCGCACACTGTGACATGACCAGACCAAAACATCAAGCTGGTATCATGTTGTTCGCAAGTCAGCAAGTTGCTACTGGTTTTCTGCACAGTTTTATGAATTTTTTATTCAATAGAATTAGCGGTTAAGAATTGAAAATTACACTGTATGTGGGGTTTGCAATCTCTACCTCTAAAATGCAAAGTTAACTGCTAACCCTTTGTGCCACTGTCCCTTCCCTATGTTGGATGCAGTTTTTGAATAAAAATCATACAGCTGATGGCCAAATGACCGAAAGTGGCACCGCATAAGAAACTGCATGCGAAAAATCATATTACTGTAACTGGGCGGAAGGCGCTGTCTCTGATTGACGCTCCGCCTAGTTAAATGATCCTAGAATCACGATGCCGTAAACTCTAGATATCAGATTTGCTTTGTAGCGTCAGAAATGGCAAATGAGCCGTCACGATGGCTAGAAGTTAAGGCACTGAATCTGAGCATTGATTGACATTCCTTCTCGAAGTATTTTGAAAATTGTGGTCCGAAATTCGTGAAATTGTACCGAACAGATGCGAATTGGCATTCTCTTGAAACCATAAAAAATATGAAGTGACTAGTTCATTTTTTGTAGAAAATTAATATCGTGTTCATTATTCAATCAGGTACGTTTAAGTAATACTGCGATGTCATTCACTCGTAGGCAGGAATCTTAGGAGCAGTGAAAAGAAGGTGCTCCTTTCATAGCACAGACTAATAAAGCTTCCTGTGACATCAAAAATCATACACATAATTGAAGTTACGGAAAATCAGCATCCTAGCGGTTATAAGCTTTCTATTTTACACATGAACTAAAAATAATAACAGGATCAAAAGAAAATGAGGTCAGTAACCACAATATTGAATATTAGTTTTAAACTTTTCTAAAGTCACTCGTTAGCAATCTGTAGTTTCACTGCTGACAATTTTGGACCATTAGTTCGACTAAAAAATCGACTTTATTAATGCATGACTATTTCAGTAACAAATTTCACAGCGTAATGCACCGCACTTTTGGTAATAGTTGCTTAGGAGACTGTTTAAGCACGCCATGGCTCTGAGATCTGGTACAGGAGGAGTTATTAACCATTCTTCAGCGTACTAACCTATTTGTATATTAATCCGGTTAATGTGATGGCATATATGGAGTACCAACTCCTAAAACATGAGGAGATCGTACTAATAATGAATACGAGGTGGCTTTAGGAAACAGTATGATGCGAAACTAATCCGGAACTGTGGAGGATCAAGTATCATGAAGCTGCACCCTACTTGAGCGACTCCCGCAAGCGTTTAGAAACAAATACACGTTGAAATATGGTCTTTGGGAGTTATTCCCAATAGTCATTGTTTCTATTAACATGGCACCTAGGTCATTTATTCCTGTTAACAGTGACAAAACGTTTCGGATAGCAGATGCTCATAAAATTTTTTTCATGGTATAAGTGTCGAATTCGAAGATGTGAAAATGCCGTACGCTTAATATAGCTATGTAATTGGGCTTATTTGCCTGTCTCGAATAAAAGATTAAGGAGAGAGGAAGCAGAAGATCAGTTCGATCAAAAAATTGGCTTATGTTCTCGATACTACGCACGATTAGTCACTTCCGGCTTTCTATGAGTCTTGATAAGAAAGTCCATGATTTGCAGATAACGAAATTCGCGTCGATGGGTGCATCGTCTTACAATTGTCGTTTCCGATTACTGACATATTCCTCCTACACATCGAGAGGTTAAAACGAGCTAAAAGTCTGAGCTCAGATGATATGTTTGCATTTTCAGCTATTTTTTAGATCTAGTTCAATTCAGATGGAAATGAGTATCAGCTGCCAACACAGATTTGGATTTCAATAAGACGCACACCATCGTCAGGGAGCCATGGTGGGACGTAAATTAATTTCTGCAAAGAGAACATTTTCAATTTCTACTGGTGTTCTGCCACAGCCGTTAGGAAGTCTATCTTTAGTCTGTTCAATTTTTTAAAATTTTATTTCAGCATTTCCTTCGGCGTCCTCTCATTTTTCTTTACGGAACAGTGCCTTGCATGGCAGTCTTTGTCATATTTATTGTGCCTAAAGCAGAATATCTTGAAGTTCAGGACTTCAGCTCACTATCGAATCATTCAGTCGTTCTTCTAACCACTCTGTTTGGCATAGAGGTTTGCAGTGAAAGTTTAAGTTTACCCTTTGAACAAGACCTGTTATTCAGTACAGATCAAAGAAAATAAATAGCGTTAAAAATTAATCATATATTTTATTAACGATTGTCGTATATGTAATGATAAAAACAGAAAAACAATTGAAACGATGGATCAAACTAATGACAAGGTAGCTATAACAGATTTACTGCGCAACGACAATAAGGTAAGAGAACTAGAGTTGCTTTAAAGTTTATATCATTGTTATCAACTCAAATCTATACTTGAACTGCCAAATGGGCGTCCAAAATGTGTGGCTCAGTCAGTGTCTAGAGACAGTAACAAAGTACTGCGGATTTCACGTATGGAAAATTCAACTTCTAGACCCAACGTTGATACAAGAACTCTTGAGGTAATAATTGATGCTGACTCCATATATGCATCATTACCAGTAATTGATGTTAGTGATAACACTTTCGCTAGCTGTTCGTTTTACAATGCATTCGAAAAGCTTGCCTCGCCTTGGGCATCGCCGTTTAGTCGAAGTGTTTCACGATATGGATGTCGCTGATCAGATATCTAGTTGCTTGAAGTTAGCACACATTTACAAGAATTTAATATATTAACGTATTTGACAGTGCTTATGGTATGCAAAGGAGAGAATTTATCGAAAAATGTTGAAAGATATGGAAGATATAATCAGTATTGTACCTCCAAAAGAAAAGAACCGCAGCGGACAGGATTCGAACCTGTGCGGGCAGAGCCCAATTGATTTCTAGTCAATCGCCTTAACCACTCGGCCACCGCTGCGCGATTAGGTATTTCCACAGATAGTTTACAAAGAAGTCTGTAAATTCACAAAAAATTGCTTCGCTATCATTGGCTGTTTGTTGTTGGGTGTTTATTAGTTGGTTGCTAACCAATTGCTAATTTTTGATACAGCTGGCAAAGATCGCATTTTTCTGTGAATTCTCACTATTTGCACTCCACTACCATGAGACACTACGCATTCGCCAATTGCAGTAGTTATCCGTATAGCCGTGTATTTGGCCCTGCTCAGTGAATTCTGTCTTACAACCACGTACTGCATGTAACAATGGATAGGTTGCCTGTTTCAATGGTTCCTTAGGCAATTATCAGTGCTTTGTAACCTTCTACTACAGGGCGAAGACCTGCAAGATTTCTGTCCTATGCGATTCTCGTTCACTACTTTTCTCCAATTCATCTGTCACTGATCCAGTGGGCTTACCATGAGTCGTTTACTGTCTCCTGAAATCCCTTCTCATTTCTCTGATCCGCAATGGTCGGTTCTTGTTGCCGACTGCCAGTTCAACTACTTCATTCAGACAGCAGACTCTTTTCTGTGCTCGCTATTCCATACAAACGCCTTTTCATGCCGCGTTCCGTAGTCTGCGGTTCATGCATATGATTAAGTCTTCAGTTTAACATCTCTCCTCGCCTCCGTATGTTATCACTGGAAGCACGGTCTCCTTTCAGGGAGAGGTGCGGTCCATCGTCGGTTTGAAACAAGTTTCACAGCATTCATGTTTAAACGCTGTCTTAAAACGGATTACGCACCAGATCGATGACCGTTTTTGATGCCCTGCTCTTTCATGGAAGGTTTTCATTAGCCACAGAGGATCGCAGCGATTGCTGAGACGTTCGAAAGTTCGATTTCGGTAGTTTCCGAAAGCCAGATTCTGTTGGTTCAGGTGATACCCGTTTTTTGAAACCGGCTGATATTGACTGATCCATTGCACAGGAGCATTGCGCTGGAAAATAATCTAGACCTGTACGTCGAGCCTGAAAAGTTTGAACAGAAAGTGCATTTGACTTGGCCAGAGAGTTCCTACTATTAACTTATTGACCATGACAAGCAGTAGCATGAACACATGACCTGTGAGTTACCGATTCGATAGTTCCTGATAAAAGGAAGTTAAAACTAAAGAAGCATAAATATACAAGTCGCCACTACATCCTTCGTCCGACTTGTCTTTGTTGTAGCCGCCACTGATTCGTGCACGCTTCTTCGACCACATCTCTTCTTCAGCGTTTTCTGACGGGTGGTTATTTAGCAGTCCATTTGGGTACCAGTGGCGAATTACTAGCACCTTCCCTCACCTTCATCAATTATAATGAATTGAAAGTTGAAGCATTTTATGAGTCGGATCATCGGACAAATATTGCTGTAGAGTACCTGGAGATCACAGTCTCACCGTCCTAATTCCTTAGGAAACTCTTTTCTCATCCGACTTGTCATAGCCAGCGTCATTATATGTTCAGTTTCTAATACTGCACCTAAAAATACGATTATTTCACAGTGGGCAAATCTGTTACAGTGCAGTTGGTAATTTCACACGCTCACAGGCATTACAACGCTTCTGAATACTTCCGTGCATAAGTTGACAGTATGCGCATAAGAAAATGATTTGCAGGCATGGATGTCAGTTGCGACAAATAAGCAGTCGTGGATAGGCGGTGACGAGACTACCAGGTCATAACTCGGTTCGAGCTCGACAAGTTCGATCTTTCAAGAGAAATTCATAATAACTGATAACAGTATCATGTCCAGACAAAAAGGACCAACCCCTTGAAGAAATGGCCGCCAATGTAACCGCTACCTTGCGGCTAGACATTCGGTTCTTCCAAAGCTAGAAGAGAAAGCATAAATGAAAACGGGACGGAATTGGACAGTTCGTCTGTATGGAATTCTCCAGGCCAGCATGAGCCCTGTCAGAAAGTGACAACACGAATAAGTGGACCTCAGTACGCCGTTCCTCTCTCGATCAGTTCCACGGCGGCGGTTCGGTGTCTGACTGGCGAGTGGCTGTTAAGAATCCGAAGTGTTAGGTCGCACCTACAACCGTAGAATACCGATCATGGAAAAACCGTCCAACCGACTAATGGAAGAAAGGTCAGGGATGGCCCACGTCACCTCTTGATTCTTTGAAACACGACGGCAGAAGGATATGGGCAGCCCTGAAGGACGTAGCTTGATTTGACTAGTATACAAAGAGGGCTTGAAGAGTATTGGAAGAATCGCATTTGTAGTCAGCCAAAGCTGGTCATACAAATTGTTTACTGCCGGATGAAATCAGCGAGATGGGCGGCGGTGTGCTGTGCCTCCAACAAGCAGAGGATCTTGAAGATCTATAAACCTAGACTCGCATGAATACAATCAACGAGGAAAAAGTAAAAGAATTCCATCAGAAATTGGAACAGATATTGCGGTCCGAAGTTTGCGTATGCAGCCGCCATGGGACGGTTCATTGCCAAGGTCGGATGAGGTCGTGCCGGTGTAAAGTTCTTCGGTAGATGCAGCCCAGAGAGCATAATGAGAGGAGACATCTGCTGGTTACCATGGCTAAAGCTAAGAACCTGTTCAATGCAATACCTGGTTCATGGATAGGACCAATGGAAAAATGACATGGATTGAAAGATTACGAGATCCACTCTATCCTGTTCGAAAAACGCCGCATGATCCGCGTGATAGCAAGAATTTATCACTTAATACTGACACTGAAAGACGTGTAACTAGGAGCAAGAGGTCCATAGGCGGCGGCGCATGAGCTCATGTGATGGTTTCTATGGACTGCTAATCTCCAGTGCATGTTCTTTGGCGATTGCCCTTCGAGAATACTTCACAGACAAGAATGGAAGAAGCTGTCAAGACGAACTTCACGACATCTGAGGACAGCTGACGTTTTCAGACGGAATCTGCGAACAGTAATTTCTATTTTGGTTCTTATAGCTGGTCGAAATTCACTGATGCCAGTCCAACATGCTGGTTCACTTTATGACCTGTGTCGCCATCGTTATCCAGCACAGTTCTGATGTACTTGAAATGGTCTACCTCATCTACCGAAGTATCATGCGATAGCGTCCTCGGGCAGATGGTCGTAACGGGTGATCTGATGGTCTTCATTTTCTTGGTGTTGACTTGCAGCCCAACACCAGCAACAGTGTTGCGCGCCGCGCTCTTGGTGAGTGTCAGTTGGATCCGCCGTATGAGTGTGAGAGAGGCTGGCGTTTCTAGCAGTTATGAACTTTCTTCAGCTATTTTATTACTTCGTGACGATTAACAAAAAATCTCCACCGTTCACCCTTTTTCCTATCACAGCTAAAGTTCTAAACCGCTTGCTTTGTTTTCATAAGGATAGAAGAAACTAAATATGGACGTGTAGTGTTCGCCAGCTGGTATGCGAAGCGGCTGTTTCAAAAAGAATCTTTAATTAATGAGCTCTGTTCACGCATTTCCTTATACAAAGAGTTTCAAGCTTGGGAAATATGAATTATAAGGCACTTGCTCGACGATGTTTCATCGTATTTAGAGAATGAGGTTCATTGGAAAGGGATATTCGTGACGACCAAATCACATCACCTTAAATTCTAAGTCATATGCTGTAATATCTCGTTTGACTGTATCTAAGGCTAGATTTGCATATAGGTTAAAAACTAATCTCTTTAACATTCTGCCCTTATGAACTTTTGGTCGCGGCTTAGGCTAATCCGATCAGATATCAGTCAGGCAAAGTCTGATTATAACTGAAAAACTCATCAATCGAAGATAGGAACCACGGACGCCGTCTAGTGATCACCTATTACCCATGATGCATAAGGAGCGTTTTACTATGCATCGTATAGGAAATAACTTAAGATCGAATCGTCCTTGGATGCCTTATATTCGAAGAAGGGAGGTGTGCCAAAATAAGAATGATTTTTAGAAGAATATGGATAACTGGTGACTGAACAACGGCAGCAGTTTCAGTCTCGACTTTGTCGTTTCGTTCCGCGAATACCGAGTCTTCATTTAAATGGAATTTCAAGGTCGCATGCTTTCGTTGAGAGGTCCATCGAGTGCTGAGAAGGAGTCTGTCGCTTTCTTCGGTGACAATGGCACGCTTACACCCGCTCTTCAACCGTTATCCAATTTTGGGCACGACCGCACGACAATCGCGTATCGACGACGAATTCGGGTCAAGTTGACAGAGGGCGATTTTCTGGTGCTTCCCCTCAACCGTGTGCCCGGTAGCCCGCCATGTCCTGCCGTGGTCGCGTTGTCGCCACGCGCTGCAAACGCCTGCCACTGCAAACAACGGAAAACGTAAAACTGGTTTCGGTTTCATCACCATGACCATGACCAAGCGACCGATGTGCCAAAATGAATGGTCAATATTGAATAATAAATAGCGGAAGGGACGCAGAACCGTGACTCATGCCTGCGTCGTCACCCGATCAGTTCCTGCCGCTGTCGCTGATCAACACTGACCCTTGAATATGGAAAATTTGAACCACACCGCAGGGCACAAAATTCGTTCGTACGGGTAAAAGAGGACAAGTGGGAACTTAACCTCTGGAACAGGTTATTATGAACAAGACGAAATGCCCAGACTCAAATTTCGAGGCAAATTAGAATAGCTGGTTCAGTTCTGTAGCAATAAATGGATGTCGCCGAAATGGAGGTATGAAGCACAGTGACGGAACATCATTCGTGATAAGCAAGAAAATTTTTCTTCAGAATGAAACAATGCCAGATGCACCCAGCACTGCTGGTTGTCAGACACCGTACATTTCATGTCTCCTTAAATCGTCTCCTACGAAACTATGTGCAAGAGATCGGTGTAACACCACCTCTGTAATTTCTACTGAATGCTAATGCAACAGCACCTCTGTGAGCAGCGCCTTCAATTGCATTATCTGTACAATAGAGGCTGTAGCTACCAGCGGTGACAGGGCTTGCCTCAAGTCAGTGCCTCTATTCTCTCGCAGCAACCTGCCTGAACTTACATTCGACTCAGTTCTTCTGCAACCATTGTAGCTTTTCCAGGTCTGTTTAACGTTTTCCATGCTCCATGTGGAAAACAGCATTGGGCATTTAGCACTGAAAGGTACTTTCCTCCGCTCTGAATTTTTTAGAGATCCATTTTTATAAGTGAGCAGTGAGATTTCCGGAACTGTTATCGATTAAAATCTGATCCAGATAATAAATTTAATAAATTTTTTCTGTGATCAGAGATAAATCGGCTGAGTGAGTGACAGACCTAGAAAAGAAAAGTTTCACCAAAGCCTCGTTGGCCGTCCGCTTCGGAGTTCATGACAGGCCTTTGCGGCAACCGTGCTGGACAGAATGCCCAAACCGTAATTCGCCCTGAGAAGCATTTCTTTACAGTATAATATGATCACACGCAATTAAAACGACATTAAATACACCTGGTTGATCAACACTGTTTGTGCCTCGATAATTACGATCAATTTGTTTCTATAGGCATCGGTTTCATCACTGATATTACAATTATGGTTTCCTTGTTTTCCAGTGTTATACGGCAAACATTTTTGTACCTTTGTCAGGTGCTTTCGAAACCGGCCACGATTTTGTCAACGTTCACCTGTTTTCCTGCTGCACAATATTTTTTCTAATTACCTTTTCAGACACAGCAAACAAAGAAATATGGCAACTCGTTAGTGATTCATTGGGCCTCGCACGATTGTCAAATGTTTACACGTCGTTGCTGCTTTTCCAAATACCCTACTTAGCAAAGAAGAACGCTCCGAAAGGGTGTTGTCAAATGCTCGTATGAATTGGTTGGGTTGGTGGTGATCTTAAAAAATTCGATGAAAAGCTTTCGAAACAAGCCAAGGCAGCCTTTCTCAAAGCTATTCTGTGAAGTATACGATAAATTCGTCCTGAAATGTCAGGATGAAAATATGGCAAAAGACGACTCATTTAAATAAAGTCCATGTGAGGGCTTTTCGAGGAGACAACTGTTATCAAGTCTGAGCCCGACAGATATAAATTAATTTATTGCCTGATTTTCCTGAGTCATCTGCCTAACCACAGAATCTGGACGCACGCCTGATTCAGCTTGCGATTCTGGAATGGTTGTGAATGATAATTACTTGACCTTAAATACATAGTGGATCTCAGCTGTAGTTTTTTCACTTGATTGTCATTTAGTAGGTCGATGACTGTACTGTTCATTTCTGATATTAGTTTTATCAATTTTTTTGTTTTTCAAGTTTTAAATTAGATTTAACTCATTTTTTACAACACATCACACTTGAAGCCGTTTACTAGTGAAACTGGCTAATGATTTTATTCAACCATTCCTTATTAAGACGTAGAGATTAAAATGAAAGCGACCCATCGTGTTTCTAGGTTTCAACGAGACGGGAACTTCCAATTCTTCGGTTTGCGCTTGCAAGCACAGCATCTTCTCTTCGACATCATTTGGATGATTTGGACTGGCCGGAAATCAGTGACGAATCAAGCCGGCCGCAGCACGACCTCCATTCCTCGCGGCTTCAAGTCTCATACCTCCAAGCGGAACCTTCTCTTCTGCGGATGTAATGTTTCCACTGTCGTGATAGTGACCAGAGTCCTAGGGAGTCTTCGAGGATGTCATTCGACGATCATCGGCGACCGTCTGTCGTAGGTGAGCCGATACGCGTGATTCACCCATTGTAGCATCTCCTTCCTGTGTTCGACGACAATGTCCTTCACTCCCTCTTGCTGCCTGATAACCATGTTGAGGATATGGTCGTGACGTAAGATTCAAAAGATTTCTTTTTTACATGGCTCTCTCGGTGACAGGTATCTGGCGCTCTTCGGCTGTGTGTGAGTGACTAAGTCGTACAGCCATACAACATTGCCGGCAGGAGGGTAGAATTGAAGAGGTGAGCGTGCGTTTTTCCTATTATTGGTGAAGAGGACGTCTTTGATAAAACTGAACTCCCGCCATCCGGACCTCTTCCCTCAGTAAACTTCTTTGGCCTGATCATGCCCTACGTTGATCTTATGACTCAAATAAATGCAATTATATTAACACTGGCAAATATTGCCTTGGCCTTTGGCACTGTATCTGATCGCAATATCTTCGCCACTGACAAATGAATGCGCTCATCCAACCTCTACCCTTTTACTGTCGAGCTTTTAGCAGCGTGCCTTGCAGGTGATTGGCATTTTTCACAAATCGGCGAACCTTAGATGGCTGAGCTGGTCACAGTTGATGTTAATTCCATCTTTTCAGTTTATTTTCCGGAATGCCGTATCCAAACAGGTAGCGAAGAGTTTGAGGAGGGGAGAGGAGATATAGCGTACCTTTATTTCATGCCCATCTCTACGGAAATCCGGAGAAGTGTGTCAAACATGGCTGTGAAACAGTCAGAGTTGCTGCTTCCTTTAGCAGGTTGATGTGACTGGCGCTGATGCCCTATACTACCTTTCAAGGCCACACTGCTTTGTATGTAATCATTGTATTTTTGTAATTGACGAAGGCGATGCACAAGAAAATGACTTAAGGTTAAGATGTTATCCGTTGTGCTGTATTTCCTTCAGAATACTTTCTCTTCTCTTGGCTGCTGCTCGTCCGTACTCATTAACAGTCGGTTGGTGATCATCTCAGTGAACAGCTTGTAGAATAGGCAAATTTGGCGATGGTCATTCAGATCTTCAGTCTCGCCCTGCATTATCAAAACGATTGGTTTTGACTCCTTTCAGCCAGATACATCTTTCCGTTTCCAGGTAGCAACTGAACCTCCCCGCTAGAGCCCTCCACAGCGTCTGACCACCTGCACCGGTCATTTTAATTATCTGACAGTCTCTTGTCAAGGATTTTTCTTCATCGTCTGTTACGCGGGGCGCGGGACTTCCCTCACTAGGACAAGTAGTACACTTCCTATTGGCTGTTTGAATGATGGTCAGGAATGTGTCTCTTTGGCGCAAAGGGCTGGGGGTAAAAGTTCTTGCAGATAGACTGCATCTCAGCTTTATCAAACGTTAGTGCGCCGTCTGTCTTCTTCAACACTGTGAAGATGATAGGGTGATAAGTTGCTAACTCTCTGATGAATTGTCTGAGGCTTCTACGTTCTTCCGCTGTTTTCTCTAATTTATGCAATCTGAAGGTCCTCTTCAGCTTTTTTCTAATGAGCTAGCAGGGAAGAGAGTAATTAACTATGTTGGTCTAATTTCTCTTCATCCTTCTTCGCTTCTCGAGATAATTTTTCCTCTCTTCTGAGATCTTTTCTTTCGCTGTCATTGATTTTGACACCTCGACTGACTTTACTCAATACCCTCGACGAGGTTCTCATCGTAGGTGATTTTCAGGCTTCAGTTGTCGCGGGAAATGCGCTCTTGGAGCACTGTCTCGTGGAATATCTTCGGTAGTTGTCTGTGATTTTCCTTCTGCATTACTTTCCTCTTAATATTCTTCTTGAAGGTTTGTGCGATCCGTTCCAGCCAGTGATCACTACCGGTATTAAATGATGGCACTGCTGCCATGTCTCAGACGATGTGACGTTTGTGAAACAGGACGACGTCGATAGGCGTAATCAGTGTCCATCTCCTGTTCGACTTCTTACACTACGTATTGCTAATGTACAGGTATTTTGTTTCGGTCAGCAGCCCATCCTCTGGTACATTTCGCCAACCATTGCCGCACCTACCGATGAAATTTCCACCAGGCCCTTTCTTGTGTGACCTTGACATTGAAGTCTCACATGTGGAGGGTGTACATAGACTTTGGGACAAGTGTCAGTTCCAATTCTCGATAGAAATTTTTCGCTTTCTCCTGTGCTTGTGGGGCATGGGTTTCGACGACCTTCAAGGTTCTCTCCTTATTCCGCTGGAGGCAACCCACACTCCAAGTCTTTCTGATTTCACATCGCACGAGACCATTTTTGAGGACTAGCTTTGGCTGAGCACAAATCTGATTCTTCCCATGGTCTTCGCACCCTCTACTCTTCCCAGCCAACCCGAACAACCATCTTTCAGCGGTCGTGCCTCACAGAGGTCAGGGATGTCATAAGCTATCCGTAACGACTCTTCCGTTAGTTAGTTTAATGGCTCTTTCCTAGCCAGTGTTCCACCGTTGTAAATGCAAGCGGCGAAGGAAGTCCGTCTGCCAGTTGGTGATTTTTCACATTGATTCTTAGAGGCCCCTCATCAGTCGCTCATCGAACCGCCGCCATTGAACGGGTCGAGAGAGGCGCAGTTCTTTGTGATGTCAGAGCGCATTAAATCTTACCTACTGTTAGCAGGGCTGACGGTGGTCTGGGGAATTACGTACAGAGGGGTTCTTCAATACCGTCCGGTACTTTTATCGAAGTCGTGTTTTCAGCCTTTGAGTAACCGACGTCCAGTCTCGAGGCAACGGTGACATGGCAGGTCTTTTAGCTTGAACATGAGGTTGTCATTGGGCACTGTGACTCTTTCTCTGACGATCGAACTTGTCGTGCTCGAACCCGACCATGCCCTGGTGGTTTCTCCTCTGTCTGTTCGTGGCTGCCTATTTGCCATGGCTAAGAGATCGTTCGCCTATCGGTAACTCCAAGAACTATCAGGCTTTTAGACCCATTGGCATGAAAATAACACTGAGTCTATAATTACCGTTACTCTAGTTAGTGATCTGTTACCGGACTCATGCCGCCCGTTCCATTCTTCAGTAGTTGCTGAAATAGAGCACAGTCAGAGATCCCATGTTCATATTCCGGATATGCTCGTACTTGGAGGTTCATAGTGACGGTTTGTCATTCAGCAGTGAGTTTTGTTGCATAACTGGCTTGTATTTTGTATAGAATGGTTGAGTGGTTAAAACGATGGATTGGTAAATTACTGCAGTTCCTCACCGAGGGTTAGCGCCCCATACTCGTTTCAATTATTTTTCTGTTGTGAGATACAACTGCCACTGACATTCCCGGGGCAGAACAGCCATCGAATACATTTATACGTGGCGGTATAAGCAAATACTCTGTAGAAAAGGTAGCCACGAATAATGTTACGGTCATTTTAGAAGGTACTACTAATCGGCTTGCTCTAAAAATCACCGAAAGCCGATTAAAGCCATTTCGAAGTGTCAAATGCATACTGAAAAAACACAGCCGGTCTTAAATCGGATCGAGAAATGCGGGTTTCATCGCAAGAGGTCATCTGGCTCTGTTGCTGATTTCGACAAATGGTCTAGCTGAAAATTTGGAGCCCTGAAACCCTCCTTGGCAGTTCAGTTTCGAGCTGGTGATTCCTGGGCAATTTCAAAGATTTAAAAGCCAAGAGCAATTTTATTCTCTTACGTCATATGATTTCTTTAATGAAACGCACACAGTAATTCGGTTTTTACTTTTTTCATTATTTATTTGTTTGTCTTTTTTCAATGCTATTTGTTTATTGTTTTATTTTTTCTAAATTAGAAAGGTGGATTTATTTTCTAACCAATTCCGGATTCACTCAAAGCTAAACTTTAGCTTTCACTCTACATGGCCCACAGATTATGTTTGGAGTATGGCCACTTCGGCAGCGAGCATCTTGCTAGATGTTAGTTTTGATAATAAACTTTCTCTACAGAAATCAGTCAATTATTTGAAGGCTTAATCATCAATAGATAAACATTTATTTCATTTATAATTTTGGAAAAGAAACAGATTTTCATTTGTGGCGTTTTTGGAATGATCGAATTTTAAAGCGAGGTCAGTATATTCCTTGCAGAGTAATTTCAGAGAGCCGTAATCAAAATATTCGGGCAGATATTAAAGCTCAGTCGCTGCCGCACTTCTGCCATTTTGGCTGAAGTGAGCCGCAAGCGGCTGAAACTTCCAGGGAACAAATTGTCGTCCATTCACTTTGCCACACCCTTCACAGCGAGGAAGTGAGGTCAAGTTTATGAGAGCTCGAGATTACGCTATTTCATATTCTTCAATGGATCGCCATTTGTTGTTAACAGGAATCACCTCTGCGTGATCTTTTCAGCTGACCATTGCAGGAGGCCCGACTATCGTCTAATTTGCAGGGCTTTTGAACAGGATATTCTTTTACCTTCCCCTAGCGAATTTGATTCTAAGTAATCAATCTGTGAGGCTTGGCCGTTCAGAGTTTTCCTCGGAGAGATCAGCCACAGCCGTCTAATTTCCGACGGTTACTCTCCCTCTGCAAGGAATGGTGACT
>UZAM01009687.1:6410-20980 GCA_900618415.1 Soboliphyme baturini | reverse complement strand
ACTACGCTTTCTTGGGAGATTAATAAAGCTACCTACACGAATTCCAGGGTGTGGATTTCTGATCGGAGTTTCATCTTCCTACCCACGGTCACTTCGTATGATGTGAGCTCTATCATCCATAGTGGCCAAGAGCTCATTAGCCCACCGTTTCGGGGTTCGCCACAGGCTTTTGTGGCCATGAAGTGTTCCCAGCAGCATATAGAATGAAATGCTGTTTACTCTTCTGGCTGTGATGCTTCTTGCAAGAGATGGATTTGACGAAAAATCTATGTAGTGCTTGAATGGCACAGTTAATTACCTTACTGGAGACTGTTTGAAATAATACAGTGAAACTGCTGGCTTATGATAATGTGTGGCGATTACGAGAATATACGAAGGTTAGAAAATGGCTTAGGCGACAAGCTAGTCACAAGTATGCCAGCAGGAGGAAAATCTGTATAATGTTTTTTACACCCTGTTGTTTGTGCGTACTGTTGGAAGGTCCTAGTGACAGCTGGAAATATGAAAGTCAGTTATGATTACTGCTCGATAAATGCGCAGCGAACGTTCTGTTTATGCCTGATCTGAGTTTCGTGAGAATCTGCTTCTGACGATTTAGTAAACTGACTTTCGGATGACTCGAATTTTCAAGCATTTCACGATTCATTCAACCGAAGGCAGATTAATCACATACAAGGCCAAAAGTGCTGTGACCGCAGCGGAACAAAGGAAATCGCTGCTAGAACGCTGGCCAGAAACGACTTAGTCGCTCAACGAGACCTCCTTGACAATAAGTTCAACTTCGTCCCACTCAACGCCATTTCCGTTTGTGAATCTCGTCACAGGTGGTTCAACCAAAACAGTTTAGTGTCTCTACCTCATTCGAGGGATGTTCTCTAATGCAAACACTCACGAGAGGACGATCCAGGCTACCTCCCTGGACTGCTGTTAAAAATTGGCCGAAAACACGTGATTCAAAATATAAGTGGATCATTTTCGAAAAAAGCGTCCTCTATATACTCGTGATTTTCAATGTCTGCAATTTACTTTCAATCGAGCGTCGGATTCGGGCTCGGGCTCGGCGACTGTGCAGAGTGACGCACCCAACGACAATACAAGGACGCGCCGAGCGACGAAACGGTGTGTACGCTGTAGTCTGTGCTGTTCAGTTTCGAAACGCGGTTACTGTCACGAGGTAGAGCCTGCGATCATACGCTTGATGAAGTCTGACGTATGTTCACTGAAAATCTTACCTTGACCGGATTACCGGATCCACACGATGCACAGCTTACGCTTGCTTTTTCCTTGTTTATCTGTCAATACCAGCTCAACCGTGACACAAGGCAATGAAATACAGGACTGATTTCATCTCGCTTGAAGCACGTAGAATTTCACAATCGTTTGCAGTATACTGAACTCCAGCAAACTACATATTCCTATCGGTTATCAGACACATACGGACATATCGAGCTACTTGCTGAGGTGGCTTTCTTCGGAAATCTCAACGCTTGGTCTGCAAGTGGCATCTCCACCTCGTTCCATTGAGTTGCTCAAACAGAGAATATCGCTATCCATGTAGTAAGTACAGATCTCGGTATTTTAGAGTTAACTAATGGTAGTAGTATGATGGTAGTTGCTGAAGCAGCCGGTATGAACAACCTCCTTTCACTCAACTGGAGTTATGCATCGAATGTGACCACTGTTGCTGCTGGCTGACCAAAGGACACGACTTTAAAGAGTATGACCACCTACACTGCGTGGATTAAATGCCACATCGCCATGATGGGCGGAACAATATTACGTTAGGGCGTCGAAGAAAGGGCCTTTGCAAAACGGAAAAGGAAGTGTGTCGGACGGGGTGCCATGTTGCCCTTATGCATCCCTGACAAAATGAATACTTGGAGGACACTCTGTTATCTCCTCGTATAGAAATGTGACACTGCTAAATCAACTGTGTATGACATTAAAACGTTCTACAGTAGTGTAATGAGCAAAAGTCAAATTTCCCTTCTTGCAATGATTTCTGAATCGGTAGTTGCCACATCTGCGAAATGGGTCAAAGGTTTTACAAATAGCGAGCAGGGATAATTGGAATGAAAGGCGTAGCAAACCGGTGCCTGAAATTTACTGCTACTTAGAAGATTAGAAGGTTTTGTGCGCCTTTTTCCTCTGACAATAATAATACTAGCCAAAAACGTCCATAACACTTTCAGAACTATTTTTCAAACGATGGTTTCGAACTAAACAATCTCCAGAGCATTCTAATTCTGCCTGAACATCGATTCTTGATTTTTTCTTTCCACACCATATTTCTTATAGCAGAACTTAAACCGGTATTTCGTTTTGCTTTTCACTCGCCAATTCAGACTGCTGATCTGACATGTAACCCTTACGTTGCAGTTGATCCAAGAATGAACTACGAAAAGGCAAAACCTAAACAGGCTTTAATGGCAATAGATTATGAAAAGGATGGCTTAAAATCAGGAAAGATATATTTATTAAGTTAAGGTTTCGGTACCAACGACGGTGCCACTTCTGCAATGCAAACATCCTTCTGTTAAATATTCAAAAAACCATATTCAGGAGTAGGAAGGCAGTAGCTGCAGTATCTCAAACAGCACTGCCGGCCTCTGAGCTTCAGCAGGCAGCTAAGACAGCCAAAAGTTTCAGCTGAGTTTTTCGAGACACTTGCCATGAGTCATTGTTGGTCTTCAGTCGGTGACCAAGTAACAAGTATTTTGCTTTCCTTCCTGAAAGCAGTCACAAGACGGCCAAAGCCATGCAGCTGTGACTTATCAATCTCGAGAATCAGCTGCTTTATAGCAGGGATAGCAAGGTGTTCCCTTATATCTGAATTCCGGACTCTGTTGGGACGTGTGAGTCTAGTGATTTTTCTCAGAAGGCCCATTTCAGTCGCTTGTACCCGGAACCGCAATTTGCAGACGTAGTTCACGATTCATGACCATAGGTGAGTGTGGGGATGAAAATCATCTTTTACGCAAACGACTTCGTCTTCAAACTCAGCTATATTCCTAAGGTTACGTTGACAAACCCAAAATCTGCATAAAAAAACATTTTCGTCACTGTTCTATTGATGTTTCATGGTCGGTCCAACAAAGTGATGCAGTCTGCATACATTCATTGTAGATGCTGTAATTCCACAAAGCCATAGTTTGGAAAAATTGCCTCTCCAATTTTTAGGAACAAAGCAAGGCACTGTTGGTCCTTATAACTCACGAAGATGCCCAGTGTTTTTCTTCCTTGCCAATACTTGGTTTTCCGTTGATGAAGCACGATGTTGACGCAGCTGCCAGGTTGACGCAAGGCATCAAATGCATACGGACTTTATTGATCAAACAGCAAAAAACTAATTTTCATCGGTTCGCAAACCAGCATACCGCAGATAACGCGGGCATCATTAAACCATGTTTTCCTGTCATTTGATATAAACATGCTGCCCGTGATTTGACTCAGTGCACCGGATTGTAAACAAAGGATTTTTCGTTCTAAAAATTTCTAATTTCGTTCTAAAGTTGATAAGAAATATCTATTCCTCACTACAAGGTGAACCTCTAGTCTTAGAGTCTGAAAGTATTCGTTGCCAAAAGAAAAGATATTATCCTAGAGATATGCCATAATAATCCTGTTAAGGTAAAATTCCATGGACTCCATACTATTAAGAGTCTCTGAATGCTGGTATGAAGAAATTCGAAAAGATTTAAGGTAGGTTTGAATATGAAACCTCATCTTTTCTCCCTTTCTCTAGTTCGACTTAATCTCTCATAATTGCGTCGGGTTATACTTGTGATGAAGATGCTATTTTTGAGCTTCATAAGACGAAATTCTTTGACATAGTCACATGGAAGACCATCCAGTGGCATTCATGGACCATGGATTGATGACAGAGAAGAACTGGCATTCTCGCGCAACTCGAGTTCCAAACCATTGATCCTGAATCACCTGGACTTGAATCCAGCCAATTTAAACATTCTCGCTATGCGATCTGGCGGTGTGAGCGAGTTCTGAAGTTGAATGAACCCAAAGATAAATGAACGAACGAAGTAGTTGATGAACGAAGGATTGAATGAAAGACACCAGCATCAGAAACAGCTGCAATAAAATGCAGCAGAATGGCATTCCATTCTTACAATCATGGTGGGCAGAGACTTTTGTGTTTAAGACTTCTCTGTACAGAACAAAGACGCGCTACGTACATATTTGGGACGACAGAATTTCGGCTCCATTGTCTGCATTAGGCGTTGTACAAAGGTTGTTGTAATTTACCCATCATGTACATTCATGTGAGAAATGATTGCCCTGTGTCAGAAGAAAAGTATTGGGAAACGGAAAGCAAATAGTACCTTTGCGGTGCACTGATGGTCTAATCTCAAGCAACCCGACACAACATAATAGTCCAATATGGCATCGATTTGAGTGAATAATGGAATAGCATTTGTTATTATCATTTTTATAATCGTATTCCGGAAATCTAAGACCAACTTCAACACCTTCAATTTTTGGAAGGCCACTTTACTCTTAATTTTAATCTATTCTGAGGTTGTATCGATGATTAGTTCAGACTGGAGTCTACTCAACTTTTCATTCCGTAGATATTCCGAAATGTAAATGACACTACATTATTTTCCGAACCAGTTAACGGCAATGATCATTGAATGCGTGAACTATGAAACTCGACTACCTTTTCACAGCCGTCATCACGAAAGTCAGCTGCACTGTTGCGCGCTGATAGAATGCCTGAAGCAGTGAAATGAAAGGCGAATGGAGGACGGCCAAAAACAGGGACATAAACAATACCCGACTGACAAAAACTGGTATCGTTGTCATAACAGTTGTCTGGAATTTATTGTTGAGAGAAAGACACGGCGTTTAATGTTACGAGCGAGTTTCAAACATTCGCACGTTAAAACGAAATTGTACCTAATTCAGGCGTGATTGGAATATAGATGAAATTCATCATCACGAAGCAAGAGAACTAACCATCCAAATCTCACGATTTCTTTGTGCCTCAGAGGCAGATTCAGTGCAACTGTTATTTGTTCGTCAAAGAAGAGCATACGTTATAATGATCTCACGCCTTCATTGGAGATGGAGAAGAGTGAGGAAAATTGTCCCAAACCTGTTCATTAGGTTTTGATTAAGGACATAAGACATATTGCTGCCAAGAATATGTCAATTAACTCTTTCGGCTATGAAAAATTCTCTTCCTCCCACGCCGCTGTGAATCGGGGAAATACAGAGTATTTCTGATTTTTAACGAGGTGGACAAGCGGTTCGGCCTGTGAAGGACAGGTTCAATAATCAGACATCATTAATATCTGCATGATGCGAACTGCTGCTGCGTTTAACAAATAGATTCTAATTAGCGTGCTCGTAACATCTAAGCCAATACAGTAGTTGTGTCGAGTTTACAGCTGAAGTGCAGGAAGTAGTTCTGGACCCATAAAGCACTCAAACTCCTATCTTGGCCGAACTGAGCATTTGCAAGTTCGCAAGCTTAAATTATTTTATTTCCTGAGGTTCTTCGTTACCACGTGTCGTTCACGTTCCTTCGGAATCATTCATCTTTTCCGCCTTGACAGTTAAGTCATTTTTCTTAGTGCAGACCATCTTGCCGTTTACGCAATAACTAGAATTTGCCGATTAGATGTGAAAGATTGGAGGCATTAGCCAGGCTTTTATTTGAGTAAATCTTCCTTCATTAAGAGCCCTCTTGAAGTGCCAATTTAAGACCCTTTCTTCGACCTTGACCACCTCTTTAACTCTTTCGCTTCTCTTGATTCTTTAGGGCAGTAAACCACTGTTGCCTTTATCTAATCTTTCATCTGATTTATGACAAAATTTTGTTCATTATTTAACAGCTGGCCACCGGTCATAGGACATATCTAAAATGACCAAATAGCGAACTTTAATATACCCTGAGTTCAAAGCATGAAGTTTTGGCCAGATAATGGTCTTCTTGGTCATAAATTATAGTTGCTTCAGATATGACACGTTTGAAATTGCGGACGAAACATATAATGTATTCAACAGGGCCTTATCCACTTGAGGTTGATCTGACAACGGCGCAAACTTTGCAGAAACGTATTTGCTTGGTGCCATAATAAATTGCGTTTAAACCAAACGTTCTAAAGTTACAGGTAATTGATTCATCCGCATGATTAGATGGATGACAGTTTTGCCAGCAGAAGGAAAAACTGATTTAGTTTTGTGTATAGTGTCACTCAGGAGTAACAACCAGATAAAATCGATCTGATGCAGTATTAAAGCTTTCTTGATTGCTAGAGAACCGATGACTTCTATCGTTACTCTACTACAGCTTGAAAGTGAAATCTTGGTTCCGAAAGATCGAAGTACTTGTTTTTTATTTGTAATTAGTTAGAGTTGCAGGTCAAAGGGTAGCGCAGAATCCATGTTTTTCTGCCGAAAGTTGAATATGAATCAAACCTGAATAGCTCTAATAAAAACCGATAATAATAACCTCTCAACTGTAAGTGAAAAGCCTATTTTGCCTCCTCGCATGTTGCAGTTCAGCCAGTCAGTCAGTCGGTTTCGATGACCACTTATTCTTTTAGGCCGTGGAGGCAGAGGCGTCAGACAACGTCTCCAACGTCCCCGATCCTGCACTAGCGGTTAAGCTTCGCCAGAAAATAACTGAAATCCGATACACTTGCCCAAGGATATTCTCGGCCTCCGCAGGGTCTTCGGTCGGTCTCTTTGGAGGTAAGTAGAAGCTGTTTCATCTTCCTTTCTGAAAGCATTCTCAAGACAGGCAAGAAACATCGCATCAGTGACTTTCAATTTGGATAAACAGCAGCTGTACACCTAGGTGTTCTTGGATATCTGTACTCTGGACCATGTCCAGACAGAGGAACCCGGTGATTCGACTCATGAAGCTGTGCCCGGGTCAAGGGTTTCATTCTCAACCCACTATTCATGACTGCAGGTGAGCGTCGGGAAGAAGATCGACTGGAACACAAAGAGTTTATCATCAGACTCATCTCTGATTTACTGACAACAGTTCGGACAAATTCACACAGAGCGCTGCTAGCCCATCCAGTCGATCTCTTCTTCCCACTCTCCATCACCAGTAAACACGACTCCAAAGTACGTTGACCTCTACCTGCCCAACTGGAGTGCAACGGACAAGGGCAGAAAAGTTTTTAAGCTTGTAAGTTTGCCGCTTGAAAGGGGAGTCATAAACGAACTCAATTCTTCAGCATATGAAGAAATGCACGATTAGCACAGTTAATGGTTCCACACAGCAAATTGCAGTGCTGCTTTGCACTGAGCGTACGAGTATAACGACCGTGTCTTCCTTGAGGCAGAACGTTGTTAAAGATTCCTGTTTTTGATACCTTCCCGAAAGTCTGTGGAGAAGAATTCGTTGTGATCTTAACTGAGAATTTAAAGAGCTTCATTGGAATAAAGCGATCTAAGGATACGGTATCACGTATTTCACGACAAGGAGAAGAACAATAAGCTAACTAAAATTGAACAAAGGAACTATAAATTGGAACGAAGTAAGTATACAAAAATGTACAAGCACTTTGAGTGAACTGCCAGATTGGGGCGTCCAAAGTGCAAAGTACACCAGAGCGATTACCAGTAAAGACAGAGGAAACTGAGAACCGATTGATCAATGTACCTCTTGATCGACTGTCCCTAAGAAAGCACTTGACATTTCGTTTTGAAACACGTTTGTAAGCATTCTGACCACATCTCACTCTGCTGCGAACCTTAACAGAAAGTGTTGGACATCAGTTTCAGACGATGCCAACAAAGCAAGGCAGTCTGCAAACGGCAACCCTCTCGTCTCCACATCTCCTACACCGATACACTCGTAGTCCCAGCTGTGCTTAGCTATCCTTTTCATGTACAACACAAACAGGAGAGGGAGCGGACCGCATCCTTAAGGGAGACCAGTGCCAGCATTGAAACGTCTTGACTTACTACCACGTACTCTTACGCATCACCCGCAATCAACATGTGATGACCACATGGCTCCTGTTAACTGGCCATCCGCCCTGTGTGGCTGCAGGCATGAAAATAGCTTGCCGTACGGGATCCGGTGATAGACTTTCACCAGGTCCACAGAGCATAGCTAAACGGAAGCAAGCGTTCACGATCTTTTGAACGCAGCCCTCTCGCTGACAGCCAATTGAACTTCGCGTGTCCACGTCGAAGTTCGTTTCTAACCTCCACCCGGCAGCAAAACCCGTTTTAAACCTCAGCATTCAGCGAAGCGGTGTTTAAGCCGCTCTTAAAGAGCTTCCATTCGGTTTTCAAATCAGCGAATATCACTAGAAGTTGTTTAAACCCTCGTGCGACATTGTTTGCAAGTTGCACAATCGTAGTATTTCATTTGATTCTCTGTTTAAATATTGCCTTGCATTCTGCAGGGCACTGATCACAGCATTTTCGACTTTGACTGCTTCGTTCCCCTTTCCTCTTTCAAGTCAAATCGAGCTGCCGTTCTCCCATATTCCAATCATCTCCTTCCGCCCTTACCTCACAGAAGCTAAGGATGACCCAGGCTACCGCTGACCCTTCCTCAATTAAATGTTTAACTTTTCTTCCTTCGTCCGTGTTCGTGTTCTTGAGCGAGGGAAGTGCGAGTTCGTTTACGAGGTGACAACTCTTGCCTAGAGTTCATAGCAACCTATCGTCTGTCGAATACGAAACCGCTACCATAAAACGGGTTGATTGATGCGCAGGGTATTGAGACTGATTGATTCAGGTTGTCATTGCGCATGAAGTTTTACAACCCGCTGATAGGGCTGACAGAGGTCTGGAAAAATTCGTAAAGGTGGGAGTCCTCAAATTCTATTCAGTTTTCTATCGTTGTTATTTATCCTAGCCTTTGACGAACCGACGTCAAACCGCAAGGCAGCTATGTGATTGGCGTCTTTTCTACAAAGGGGCGGATAGCTTTCGCCTCGATATGAGGCTGTCACTGGGCACTGTGTCATATTCTGTGAGTATCATACTTCTCACGCTCTAGTACGGCCATGCCACAGTTTTCTAGAGCTGACCATCAGCAATTCCTTCTGGAGGTCGTTCCCCTCTCCGCAATCCGTTGACGCGTCAGATCGCCAACAGCTAGGCACACTTGGTATCTACGTCGGGGAAGCCGAAATATACACTTCCTAAAGAACATGCAAGAAGTATTAAAAAGTTGCTCTAAGTGTGAAAAGGAGTGTGATAAATAAAGATTGGAAACAAGCGAGGGTATGACAAAATAACAGATCAAGAGATTAACTGCTCATTTTTGACAGAGGATCTACTTTCTATATATTTCACTGTCTGCAGAATGATGTGTCGTCTGGTCATGAAAGGCAGAAGTGCGTTTATGACCACTGTTCAGCAGAAAAACGACCAAATACACTGCTTCGTCTTTCTACACTGAGTTTTACCTTGTCGAGTCATTGATGGATGCCTTATATTGCAAAGATCGCTGAATGTGAATTAGAATGCCAGATTCCTTGCAATTTGTGTCACACAATGGGTTCCATAAGCGCATGAGGACAGACCATGGCTTTGAACTCTACTTCTATTAGCATTCTCGTTTATTACTCGTACAAAGTTGCATTCAGCATCTTTACTGGCCTAAATCAAACTGTCTTTAAGATTTATGCCGGGCTAAAAAATATTTGGATTTAAAGTGGAGTTCATTTAAGTGTCATAAGCATTAGATTGTCAATGGACTACAATAACTTAGGCTATGAAGGATGTACCTGATACAATCCAACCGAGATTCACTTATGTGCTATGGCACTGTTCCCTTCTCCTAGATGCATAAGGCGTGATATGAGATTTTACCAACTGATAAAAAGTGTCATTCCATTAACAAGATTGTGCGATGGATCAGTGACATTGAAGGCAATCATAGAACCTTTCCATACGATTTTCCTACATTTACCGTAATAATTTTAAAGTTATTGTTTTTTAATGATGCACTATGATATTGCGTTGAGCCCAATTTCATTGATATTCAGCCGTGACATAATAGATTTCGTGTGCACCAACAGGCACCTGTCTACTTACTACCGACTTAAACTATTTGCCGCTTGCAGACGATATAATGATACACAAGGAGAACTCTGAAGAAAAACTGGAGAGTTGAATGTCGCCAGCATCAAGGCAGCACTGAAGGTGGACCTGAAAAGATTCAGGTCACGTTTAACACATATATGACCCGGCAGCCATTTGAAATCAGTGACCTTATGCTTGAAGAGAAGCAAAACTACGTCTACCAGGAACAGCTCATCTTTGCATTGGAGATGTACCTCTGCGAAATTAACCGAAAACTAATAATGGTACAGAAATTTTATAGAAGATTGAAAATTTTCTTAGTAACCTTTCGATCACTGTGAGCTCCGAGTGTTAGCCGATAGGTGCGAAACGTGGACCCTATGATTGAAAGCTATTCATAAACTGCCGATTGCGCGATGTAACGTGGCAGGGTGCACGTTGGGAGTAAGAAGATATTAGAAGACAAATGGGTGAGGAATGGGTAAGAGCATAAACAATAATTTGGCACGTTACTGCAACAGTGGATTAGTTGAAGCGACAGTGAGCAAGAGAGTTGCAAGAATAGCCGACCATCAATGGAAAATAGAGGTATTACCTCTAGGAACACCTCCAGATCGGTTGCGGGAAAAACTGATGATGTTCATTGGAACAAGATGGATAAGAACTACAGAAAGCATAAGTTCATAGTCAAGTCTTGGAGGGTCCTTCATCAAATAGTGAATAGAAAAAGGCCAGTGAAAATGACACCAATATGCATAACTGTTGGAAAAATAGGTCAGTACTGAATATCAAATGGACAGCAGACGAGGTTTGCCAAGATGTAATAAAAAATCTCCAACTTTTCGCTTGAATTACTGCTTGGAACCGTCGCTTAAGTCGATGTTCAGGTATGGGCATTATAAGAAATGGTCTCAACTTGAGTTTTTCACGACTATGAAAGTCGAAAGCTGGTAATTTTGACTGTCTGGTTTCCGATGAATCATTTTATGTTTTACTTCGAGGCAACTATTTGCGTTGAGAAAAAGCGCGAGACAACTCTATGGCTCCGTTGATATCTGGGAAACCTTTAACACCGAGACCTCTTTCTTGAGCATAAAAAAGCTGTTCAAATAAATAAGAGGTTAATAAATACGGTAAGATTATGCTTATGTCAAAAACTGTTGATAAGTTTTGTTTGAAACGGGTAAGCTTTACTGACAAGTCGTGTCTTACTGCTACGCACTTCAAAGATAGTATAGAGCAAGAATTCGTCGTGACGCACTGCAACAGCAAAAAGCAGTCGAACGAGTGTCGTAGTTGTAATGGAGTTCCGATTCGTAGGCATGACATCTGAACAATTGGCACTTGACATTAAGTGCCAGGTCAGATCCATTTTTGCGTGCATGTGAAAGTTCAGTCAGACGCTGCTTGTTTCACGGAAAAAAGGACAGCTGGTGACCATTTACATGTTAATCCTTACGGGCGTTTTGATGATTGAACGCCAAGTGCGGAACTGGTCTTTAATGGTGCTCCTGGTCCGGCGTCAATAGTCGCTGCTTTTTCATTAGCAAAGGGCGCCTTACTGTTTTCTGATTTTCAGGACTATATCATTACAGCTAGATGATCACAATCGAGTGTTATCTCCTGTTTCCTTGCCACAAGACTGTAAGTGGAATTGTTGCAGGAAGAGTTAAATCAGCGATGACTGGTTGCCCTATACTGTCTTTAGAAGGGCAGTTACAGTGAACGATAGGCAATAATATGGATGTTCATAGTAAGCCAGGGGAAAACCATTCCAAATGAACGTTGTTATTGGCCTTACGTAGTAGTGTGCCGATTTCTATTGCTGCACTTTTGGTCTCTGAAATGACGGACGGAAGACAATATCACCTGCATGTGAAATCTATCATGAATCGTGATTACTTTGAATCGATACCAACTATTTTAACTAACGGAAGTATGGAAGTTTCAAACTTCATTGGTTGCCTCACGTCGTCAATCGAGGGCAACGACCGCGACCGCCTGTTGAAAACTGGCGTAGTCCCATTCATTCATAGAGGGCCAGTTGTAATGATATTCAAGAATTCAACAAATACTACGTATTTTCAAAAGGCCCCTGGAAAAAGCTGCTTTCAAAGGGCTTTTGGGATGACTACTTGGCAAATTAAGTGACAGGAGAAGTATCCGTTCTCAGGCTGAATGACAACCTGGGCTACTAATGGAGCGTTGTCGTTACCGAGGATCGCCAACTTCAGTTTAGGCAGAGTTGGCAGTTTCAAAAATAACAAACTGAATGTACTGAACAGTTTTTATCTGAATGGCAAACGGCGCAGTTTCCAACCCTCAACGCTTGAGTCACGCTACGAAACAGCTGATGCGGTCGAATCGCCGCACCTCGTCACGCCTCGGCGCAGCAACGGCGCCGTAATCTGACTCGTAGTGTAGTCTGCAGTCGTTGAGCATTAGCATGGCGAAAGCGAAACGCCAGGAGGCGACCATGATGAACTTTGACTGGTGTCACATTCAGAAGAAATTAGTGGCAAGTTTTTCTCGCGTTGAAACTAGCGACGCTACTACATAGACGAAGCCAGCAAAGAAGCGACTGGTGGCGACCAAGTTGGAGGAACCAAGAACGTCAAGACGAACGAACAGGCCAGGGCGTTCAACAGATACTCATTCGCCCGGGTATTGCGTACACTTCAGCTGCCGGACACCGTATCTGAGTTGGCCGTTCGGAAGCCGCTTGACCAGTGCAACTGTCACCGGATTGTCGAACAGAGGCCTATGATCGATCCTGCAGCATTCAGTGTCCGGCTAAACTCGAAAGCTGAAACCAGAAGGTACTCACTGGCGCGGCGAATTATGTAATGAATAATGAACGATCGCTGATAGCTGCAAAGAACGTATAAGTTTGTCATTTCCATTCTGTCTCGGCAAGTGATACTCTGTGCCTTCAGAGGAGGTTCGAGGAAAAATGTGCCTTTAGCATTGGGCCATGAATATTCTTGTTTTGTGTTGAACGTCGAGATGTTTGGACTAATAGAGAGAGGTTCTTGGAAACCCTAATAGCGCTATTTACTGAACCACAGTTGTAAGAGATCCGGAACCAAAATTTTAGTCATTTTTCTCATTTAACGAGGATAGACGCAATGGAGGTAGCATTGACTCTTCGTTGGTTTTATCATTCGGTATTCTTCCTTGTCTGAGTACTCCTTTTACATGATTTTGCCTCGATGTCAATAAAATGTTTGGTCTGCTCGGCTTCAGTACTTTCGCGAAAGATCGTTTCAAGGTGCATTACATATTCTCGTGGCCGCTGGAATAGAAAAGAGGTAGACTCTGTAAGGTAGATCGCTTTAGACGCGATCCCATACTTTCGTCATTACCTGTTATTCGCGACCTGCAATTTTATTAGAATTGTTATGAGGATCAGTTGGCTTCATACCGATATTACTGATGCTTGAGTTCTTAGCTGCATCAAACAGACAATACCAAGTGTGCTTCTTCATGATAGCATCGAAGAATACGAGGTACAATGGAGTCAATTAAAGTACTGCTTCTGCATTGTGATGAAGGTCGGTTTTATTCCTTATACATTATTGCAAATGAAGAAAAGGCAGAAGTGAATGTATGGTTAATTTCTAGTAAGCTATGTTAAAATAATTTTTCGTCCTGGTTTCTGTTCATGGATTAAAGCATACTTTATGAATCGAATTAATAGATAGAAATACAGGTCTGGAGTTGAAAGAAACATGAAGTTCTTGACTAGAAAACTGAGTATATCGTTTGTGTATCGGCAGTCGTACTAAAAACTGTATAAAACACGGTTTGTTTGCATTGTAGAGGCACAGTTAGTCAACCGACTGACCAGTTTGTTTGCGTTGTGTGTGAATAAACCGTGTTTTTATCTAGTTTTCAAGTTCGTCATCAGAATATATTATAATAATATGTCTAGATGTTTAGTTACTATCATATGCGGTATTAGAATTTATGGCTAATGAAACCTCTCAATCTATAGGCATACGTTCCTATCATGGTCAAATATCATTTTCTAAGGCATGACAGAGTGAAGGCACGTTTTAACATGGAGGACATCCACTGAGTTCGTGAAAGAGGTTTCATTTTATCCTTCCGGAACGTCGGTAGTCAGATTCTGCTTCTAATAGATATATTTTACCCGTCTTTCCAATCTGGCTATTGTTTTTGATCCCTTACCTTCCTTCCGTTGAAACCCAAGGACGCAGCAGTCTTGCCAAGGGATTGCAGAACTCTATTGGCATGATTCATGACGCTTGCCTCCTAGAGGTATGCATTGTCCTGCTTTGTGAAAATTGAGAGCTGCCGGTCAGTCAGCCAGTCAGTTTCGATGATTGCTTATTCTTTCGTTTCGCGGAGGCAGAACGTGTAACGTTCTTGATCCTGTGTCCGGGCTTGAGCCTCGGCAGAATATTATCAATTATGTAGCAGAGTCATTCGACACACGTGCCCCAGGATATTCTTGGCCGTCCTCGAGGACTTCGGCCAGTCGGTTGTGCAAGCAGTACCATTTCGCCTTCCTT
>UZAM01009683.1:0-13752 GCA_900618415.1 Soboliphyme baturini | reverse complement strand
CAGGATCCCTTGATCTCGTTCACACAGTTTAAATTTCAACGCATGTTCTAACCTTGATTAGCTTCAGCATCGGAGTCAATTGTTCTTTACTGAGCAGATGGGCGCTGCCCTCGCGAACGACCAGTTGTTGGGCTCCGGAGGCGGTGCGTTTGATTTGACCAGCGCTAAGCAGCGTCGGCGTGATGATGTGAAAAAACTCATAACCAACAGATTGTACGTCCTTGTTCGAACAGGTGAAGTTATAGCAAACGGCTGCCAGCACCTTGGCAAACTAGGACGATCGAAGATGATGGATGAAACGAAATAACGAAAAAAGTCAAACAAACCGTACATCCATAAAACGGCTACGAAAGTCGTTACACTTCTTGATTATATACTCCCAGTCGCAAGTATTCAACAGGAAGCAGGAAACGAGCAAACTCATCTCGCTGTTCGGATCTACATCTGAAACATGCATTAACATCAAAAAGTCCTTTACTGCCACAGCGTAGGGCAATATCTTTAGTACTAAAAAATAATTACCTAAACAGAAAAGCAGTGCGTAACTGCTCACATGTCGGTGTACCTTACTATTCAACGATGAATGTCATTTAGGGCGCCGCATCGTCACGGAACGTTTCAATGCTACCAGTCAGAAATGTCACATTTTTAAAATCAATATCTCCAACTAGGAGTAAAGCATAATTTAGTAGAAACTGAAGAAACCAAGAAGCTTTGAATCACGTGCCACCCCGTTAATTGAAATTTGCGAAAAATAGTGCCTTTTCAATAAATTCGTATGCTAGTGGCAAGCTGCCAGTGAAGCTGATGCCCGAATAACGAGGAATATGACCCTTGGCACGAAATAATCACCACCTGCAGTTACAAATAAAAATCTCATCCTTATTTGAATTTGTACATGCGGCGTGCATTAAAAACTTCATGACTGCGATGGTTCTACGAGACACAAGCGGCTGTCGTGTGGCTCGTGGTCGACCAGCATAGTTATGCGGTTCAAACCTGATATGGTACTCGCATGTCAATGAAAGCAAGTTTCACCAGTGAACCGCTACTCACAACTCACCTGGCATTTTTTTGCACTCTGATATGTACGACTTTACTTTCAACGCCAATTCCTGCGTTAGCGTACTCAGCGCCTCAAGGTCGCCGCTTCGCCGCAACAATTCGTGCCATCGCACAAGCTCGAAACGCATTTGCTCGAAACGCACGTCAAGCGAGACTTCACCAATCACAGGCTGAATCTCTTTCACACAGAAATCCATCATCCGGCTGGCGGATTCCATACACTAAACAGCGAAAAACGTTGTCATTCGTGAGCATCACATACACGGAAACGTTATATGCCATGTACTGATCTTATTTGCCTGCGTTATGAGATGACTAATCAACGCCACTAACACGATCGATTCAGTTACAATCAGACTACCTATTTCTTAAAAGGCAGATCATCAATGTGAATAGTACGCATTAATTCAATGTTTTGCCGCAGAAGTCCTGACATTAAGATACTGTTCGGAAACCAGTTCTTGAAGTAGCTTACGTTCTCTTGGGTTGCATGTCTTGTCCGTCAACTGCAGTACACCTTACATACCGAACACAGTCCTAAGTGCCAGCCAGTTACCTATTTTCTAAAGGCTGCTGTAAAGAGTCTATACCTGGACATTGTAGAGGCTGCGTACGTTATGCCTAGAATGTTACATTACTATCAATATTTTTTGAAACTTGCCCTGATAGTTAGCGTCCTGGTTTTAAAAGTGAAAATCCTTTCTCCGGCATATGTGCATATATGGGCACCAGAGCAGAGCTTGCGGAATTCAACGTGACGTTCGTTTGCCAATGTATTAAATTTCCGTATCAAGTGGGCCGTGCAAACTCTGCCACTGTGTTAGTCCATAACAAATATTACCGAATGGCTTTAAGTCGTGATTCGCATGTTGAGTAAATATACAGAATGCTTTATCATATATGAAGACCTCAGTAACAACGGAAACATGGTTTGTAACAACGGAAACAGCTGCATGAGATGCTCACTTTGTCCACAAGTGTATGTGCGACGGAGAAGAGGGGACAAAAGAAATAAGTCATATAACACTGCACATTGGCTTTACCCAGATATCACTCTAATTTTCTTCAGAAATATTACTTTTAACACAGATGTTTCACAGCACTGCAATACAGAAAGTACATCACCAAATATGAAACCGCTTATTCACCGGTTCACCGGAAACTGACATCATGAGCAATTGTACAAGTCCATAGGTTTCCAGCGGGTAAGCCTAACTGATGGGTATGCCTAACTGTTTGTAAATTAGACTTTAACCGACGACTACTACTAGTGCAGGTACAAACATGACAGCTTATGAATAAATAAAAAAGCGGGGCCGTTGTCAATAAACAAAAAAAAATTGGACTACTTACGCCAAGATTCGCCAACTGTTGAACTTTACAACAAGCAAGTTCCACAACGTCGTGATAAACCCCTCGTGGGAGGCGCATCAACGTATCTTGCATGGTCAGCGGCACAGTATACTAAACAAAAGAGAAGACAAAAATTTAAACGTGTTTAATAAACGTTTTAAGGCTGAGTAAGGTATGGTCAAGCACAGCAAATAAATTCTTAACTTACATGCTGTGAAAGACGGTATTTCGCGAACCGTAGGACAAGCGATTTCAACTCTTCTGGATCGAAACTTTTCATTATCTGCCAACTGATATCCCAGTTCTTTGTGAAAGCTGAAATACACATATAATCTTCTGCACTCATCAGATAATCATCGTTAGGTCTAATAGACATTCATCAAATTTAGTTAATAGCCTAAACTAGTATCCACTAAAAACTGTATTAGTCCAGGACTCATCTAAAAAATTTAGTATACGCCACTCTTTGGGTTCGCATCGATTGTTTACCCTGAGTATGATCAATGCTGTTTGGCTGAAACCTAGCATGTCAAATACATGCTTTAATGTCAGTTCGGTATGCCGGCCTATCATAATCGAATCGTTAATACTCGATGAAGATAAAATCCAAGAGAGATTTCGAACTTATACTAAAAACTCATGAGTACTTTCAAAACTTAAGTACTTTGCACTTATTACTTATTAATTTACTATAAATCGACGAATGCGTAAGCACTTCCAATCCGGAACAAACCCCAATATTTTCTTCATTTTGCACCTAACTATCAACAGCAGAGCGCCGAACTCACAGTCGAAAGATCATAAGTTCCAACTACTAGAGGATCAGTTATATCCTTCATCTTTCATCCATCTAGTAATAAATATCATTAAATTTTAAGATAACAACAGACTAATAAGCATATTCTAATCTGGAAGAGATGCATGCACGAACTATGTCTAGTGTGAAAATTGAAGGAGAGATAGCTGAATGGTTCTCTTACTTGCGAAGTTCGCCAAGAAGATGTACTTAGCCTTTGCTACTCAACATTGTTATCCATTTTCATCTCCGAAACAATGCTCCGGCAAAGATGAAGGTCTCATTATACAGAAAAGGCGTAGTTCAGTATATGCGGCTAGGTCTTTCTGACCTAGAGTAAGTAGATGATAATGACCTGATGAGTAGTACGGGAAACCGGCTCTGTCATATGACGGTTTCCGTATGCAACATAACTGTGAAAGCCGGCCTCTTCCTTGACACCAGGAAGTCAGGAGCTATGAAAAACCCATCCGGCAGAGTTGATCCAGAAGTGAAACGGGGATGTAAACGCTGACGAAGGCATGGCAGCAAAAAAAAGGACTACATGTTTCAAACGAAAACATGTTACCCGCGTTTCGCAACTCTGGAAAAGGAGGAAAACAAGATGACGAAGGAGAGACGAGAAATGGATGAAAAAGAATAAGATGGAAATTTTATTGATGATTTGTTGAATTCGACTTCAAGGTCAATACAAGTGCTTTGATAGCAGCCTATCCCAACTATAAACAACAGTGCACGCAAAACAGAACATAGCTCAGTAGCAAAGAGATCGACTAAATTCCTAAACTTTGCATGCGATACCTGGTTCAATGTCTTCGATGCTCTCAATCGAAGAAATAGCTGTTGCAACGTCATCCCGTGTGCCACCTTTTTCTGATAGCGAACTCGACGGCACATTCCAGTCGAGGAGACACTTGAACAGGTCATCATGGCTAGAAATTTTACATTCCCGTCTAAGAAACTGTAATACGTTAAGTTCGGCAAAAAGAATGCGACAGGAAAAAAGGCTACCTTAAATTGGCGATGATCAGCTCCCATTCCTGAGGCATGCACGTGCTACGAATTATTTGCAGGGCCTTAAAACAGAAACAAATGCATCAAAGCGAGCGCCAACATGTAGCTTACCCTTAATATGAAGTACTGATGCATGATGTATGTAATACGTAAAAGGCAGGAGTACAAAATATATTTCAGCAGTTAAATTTTGTTACTGTTTATAGAGTTCATTAGCTTACACCGTTTGTATTAACAGGTCGCTTTTCATTCTTCATGCCCAAGCATTCGAAGGTTGGCAAAAGAACACCCACTTTTCGAATACAGAGTAGATACTACCTTATTCATATATGTTGCGACACGCGATTCGGCTGTAGACTACTGGTGTTTCGGTTGCAGTACGACTATCTTTTGTCAGCAATGACTCATTATCAACTTGATTCTTTCACCAAACGCAGGTTTGTTTTCATTTTCAATCAACGACCATATACAAGAAAAAACCTCGTGCAGGACACTTGTGAAATACATAAAAAACATCAGTAGCGATTCATTTAACGCAGATTGATAACGAGCAAAGGGATGCCATAACCAATCAAGACTATAAGAAGTTAATCAGACGACTACAGGGCTAAGTACCATGATGCCATAGTCTGTTTCTGTAGCTTCCTGGGCATGGAAGAGCAAGGCCCACAGAATCTACATGTTTGGGAGTGAGAAAGGATAAAGTAAGGAATAACAGGGCGAGAGAAATAGCATGAATGTCAGCAGTTTTCTTCAGAGGCACCGCGACTTAAGTTCCAATCTTTAGCCTTGATGCATGACATTCTCAAGCTATTAAGGCAAACTGGCCAAACAGGAATCACACTGACCAAGCAGATTGAAAAATTTACCGCTTCTACCGTTATTTACTGAGCATAACTAAATCATTAATTCATGAACCTACCGTAGGAAACTTAGCGAGTATTCTTCCGTGTACGTATTAACATAATAAACACAAGACATATAATGACAGTTGCAAAACTGGCATAAAAATACGCGTTACTACAAACAGACGTCAAGAGTCTACCGAAACTTGAATCTACACATCACCCACAAAATTTATGCGTGAAAAAAAATATGTAAAACAGTATTGCACAGAATTTTACAAATTATAGCAAATGAATGAAAATAACCTGGCGAAAAGTAGCACGATTTTCGGGTATGTTTAAGAAGGCGAAAGCCGAATCTGGAAGTGTAGAACGCATTAATAACGTTGTGGCGATTCTTGCTGAGTAGATCATCGCATGAACGGCGAACTTCCTTGAGAGAGAAAACACATAAGATCACTCACTGAAGCTAAATTTGGTCATGCAATGAGGAAAAACGCAATCGGCCTCATTTATACCGAGAGTTCACAACAGAGGATTCGAAGAATTATTTTAGAGTGACCAAAATCGAAATGTTTATCCCTTTGGCAAAAAGTCGCCGTGAATTCGATAGGTGACAGTATCAGGTGAATGCGCTGTACCACGGCACCTGGCAGCTTTACTTTGGGGGGGGGGTACACATGCAAAGAGGTAACATACAACAACAGAGTATATGCAAAGAGGTAACATACAACAACAGAGTATATGCAAAGAGACTGATACAGTAAACTATACATTGGCCTCTTGTATTTCTCCATCATGTGATTAGTTGCTTACTGCAAATCATGTCCCACTACCGTTTAAACCGCGCTGGAACATGTGTCGTTGCGAAAGCTACCAGTGCAGTATGACCTATTGACAACGTGACGTCATGCGCTGGTACAAATCTAATAAATTTCAAGGCGGTCGCATCCGAATAGACTGAAGATCCATGACGAAGAGACAGCGAAATTGATGGCATGATTTTCGCACTGACTCCAAGTGGACACTTTGATCAAAAAATATTATCGCTGTATCAGAAATTGTTAGTTCTAAATTTATCTAACGAATACCATTCCATGAAGCGAGGGCGAGAGTACAAAACAAAGAGGAAACGCCCTTCAACTGATGATTCTGCTTAAACTTCAACTGAAGAATCTAGAAGACTTTATACTTCACTGAAAAACGTCGATTATTTCGACTACATAGCACATCCATAGGTAATTTGAACAACCAAAAGGGAAAAGTTTGGCACATTGATCGGGCAACAAAAATTTGGAAAGGGTTAAATTTTAGTAAAGGTGGGATGGCCATCTTGAATGAACGATACTCCATTCCGGGGAAAAAATAAATCCAATAATTTATCACTGGATGAGACAAACTTTCGTGCTTTTTGAGGACTCAAGCAAATACACATGAAGTTGAATTTGGATGTTCTTGCAGCATGTTTCTTGCCTGAAACAACATATTCCTCACAAAGCTATTGATAAACTGTGATCTCGTGAATGAACGGTAAAAGAATCTGTTTGAAGGACTATCATCAAGAGGATAAAAATTGTTTTTCAGTATGCTATTCCCCATACGGACATATGGACGTCTTGCTGAGACAAGAAAAGACCAAGCATTGTCAACGGACAAACTTTAAATACATGTTTATCAGTTATTCGACTGAACAAACTGGGTTGATTATACGACAAAAATAACATTGAAATTATGTGATAATAAGGATACGGTAAATATAACGTTAACGAATAAGATATGGTAAAGAAACCGTGATATGAAAAATGACAAAGATATATATATATATATATCTGTGCACAAAATGAACTGTGCGAATACATTCTACGTCTGGCCAAAAATACCTGGACTCCAATGCAGCCTGCTCGAGGCAGTATCTCTTCGTCAGCGACACCTTTTTGGCACTGATATCCTTGTAAAGTAAGTTTGCCGTCTAAGGTTTAAAAGATAGAAAGGAAGGTTAGCATCGCACCTGGAATGTCACTACCAACCTTATCATTGAGTATGGAATCCGTGATCTGACGGAAGTTCAAGTCATCGAAAGATTCGACGATCAGCTCTTGGCCAGGCCCGATTCCTAACGCAGCCTGGTAACCATTAATCTCAGCCTCGTTCATCGTGTAATGTTCTGAGCAAGAATTCAATGTCAGCTAAAAAATAAAGTTGAAAACCTACCGGCATGCAATCGAACGCAGTCAGTTTGTATTACTTTGGTCAACGGAATCGGAAATGTGCGGAAAAGTACTTGGCAACGATCACATTCGTTGATGCAGAAATAGTAAGCGCCGAGGTCATAGCAAATCTTAAAAGATGTGTATCTTCCGGCAGGAAGTACGAGGCGGATAAACATACTTGAAGTCGAAGGTCTTCTGCGGATAGAGATGTGCTGCGGTTACCGTTAAAATACACCATTTCAGAACCATCGTCAGGAAATTCAAAGCATTCCTCGACAACGACCGCGACATTGTGGAGCTTGCTTTCTGACTGAGAGACGTGTTCAAGAAGTTCAACGGATTCCGAGCAAAGTGGACCGATCTAAATTTACAGGAAGCACGTCAAAAAAATGCAGCCATGAGTCTAAGTAGCAGACTGTACCTCACGTAACGTGGCTGTCCTTGCTTCTGACATCACCTGACTTGGGTCGATTTGAGCGGATCTGAAGTACCGTAGTTAATAACAAACAAAGCAATAGAATACGTTAGCCAGAAATGGTTGTTATCGTCTTCCAGGGGACCAACGCTTACATGCTACAATGAAACCAATGTAACATGATATTCAGGAATGGTGACAGTGGCAAACAGGTCTGTTTTGAACTCCGGAGTTGTCGGGTTAGAATCTATTGAAGGGACAATCTTCATCATCACCGCGAAGTCCTTTGCGCCATGAATTCATCTCAGCGTTGCCGTGGTGCAACCAGCTAGGAAACGGATTCCAGGTCGTTGTTGTCTCAAGTCGTTGTTATTTCAAGTTGTTGAATCATGAGAAACAAGGAGAGTATGGCATTCTGGTGTTGTTACTTGAGAATGGGGTAGGTGTACCGTCATGTTATCTAATGCTAGCGCTTCTTTTGAATGCATCTCGCTTCGCCGTGACTAACCTAATAGCTGACTGACATGTCTCCTAATCATCACAAGGTGTAACTTCGATTTTGGATATTTGGAACTGCAAAAATTTCGTTCAGCAATGTGCATGATATCTTGACGAATACAAACGGAGAACAAGAAAAATACCTGTAATTGTGACGCACAACTTCAAAGATCCTTAATCACTTATAAACCGAAAACAAAAGGAATGACACACTTCTGAGTGTCAAAGAAATCTTGCATATGTAGAGACTGGGAAAGAATGAACAAAACAGTCTGTTGCTAAAATAACTTAACTAATTTTACAACGCCTTGCTTTGTAGGCAGAAAACAGATAAAGTAAAGGAAAATTCAGTGTACAACTTAGACGCAACAAGAAGTGCTACAGTAGCAGAAAATAAAACAAGGCAAAGTTGTTAATGCCGTTAAACAAGGATATGAACTACGGCATTAGTTAGCAGCTGCGTTGGCGTCTAAATTGTGTGTTCCTGAGAAATTCAGTTACTTAAATTTGGCACATTTGAATTTTTAAGAGGAATTGCTGGGTTCCCGCTGTTCGACATGGTCCAGCGTACAGATATCCGATAGAGCCACTGATTTGTGTAAAGCCATTGGTTCCCAAAATGAGAACTCGCAGCGTGATGATTTGGGCATATCTTATGAATGCTTCCATGAACGAAGACGAAATAGCTACTACTTGCACAGCCGACCGACCGAAGACCCCCGGAGATTGCCAAGAATGGCATGAGGCGATTGTCTAGACGGACTCAACTTCAGACTTGGGTAATCTTCTATCGAAGCTCAGATGCTGGAGCAAGACTGAAAACATTAGAGACTATGTCTGATGTTGCCGTTTCCGTTACCCGAAAAGATAATCGGCCATGAAAATTTACTGCCTGTCATCTGTCCATTATCCGTTGTACATGAAAACAGTTCAATCACCGCTAATATTACACTCCGGATCCTAATGTGAATAATGCTGCTACGCCCTTCTGAGTTCTAATGATACTATGCACTTAAACAACTAACTTACGGGTTAGACACGGTCAGCTTCGGTGGCGGTTGAGGAAACGACTCGCATACGACGGTATGCAATATCCTAAAAAGCACCTCGTCAAAGAATAAATCTAAAGAATCAGGTGCATCGTTCCATACCAGCGGGCCAGTAGAAGTGCTGCGAAACGCTGCGTTGGTTCCAATGAATCGGCTACTTTACCTTCCGTCAGTACTTCTTGGAAGTTTTGCTTGTGCCATGTCAGCAACAGCAGTTCTTCTAGCAACCGCCTTGTCAACAGCAGTCCTATCCTAAAGAACAACAAAGGAAATTGATTTAAAATTACTGTAATAATCTGCCATATAAACGACGTTACTATCAGCGTACACATTTTCAGATAATGAATCATCCACAGAACGTAAACAGAAATAATATCCTGTAAAAGACTTTATAACTACACAGCAACAAATACATATTGTAAATAGTAATAGCAGTAATAATATTTGCAGTAAACAAGCATATTGTTTCCATCGCAAAACCTAACGTTCTACCAATAATCTATCAGTTGTGCTTATGGAAAGCCCACTACAATAAAACGTATGATAATATGATATTCTTGTCATATCATACCACAATCGACACTCGGATCAAAATTTAGTTGTTATACTGCAAATACACTATTGTCAACGATTAATATGCATAAAACTCGTCTAAGGCAAAATTTGTTGACATTTTGCATCACCCTTTGCTTATAGCTCACTGGAAAAGGGTCACATACAAAGGCAAGCGCTCCATGATGCTTGGGCACCTGAAGTACTAGATGCATCTCACGTCGTTCTACACACTAGAACAATGTTTCAGAATCTGAAGTCCGCTAAGCACTGTCGCGTGAGAATCAATAATACATGCTCGTATGCCAGATTGTGTTAACTGGCACATATTTCCTCCAAAACCATATTTTATGGTGTACTGACTGGGTTGTGAGCGCACACTGATCATTTATCACAGTTGGAAAACGTGATTCGTTGACGATTTTGTTCAATCGCTACATATTCGCCTTACAACACGGTTGCTTTAACGACCGCGGTTTAGTCATTCGGTAGAGCGTCGGATTCATCTGAACCGAGAGCTCCAGAGCTGGATAGCCGGTCGAGTCACTCGCCTTTATTCCTTAAGAGATTGATAAATGAGTAAGTATTACTCTGTGAGAAAGAAACATGAGACTACACATAATGCTTGTCATATAATCGTTGTCGATTCTGCCTTTAAAATAAAGCATTCTTAGCCGATAGTATCAAAATTAGGATCAGTGTTTCCATCATCAACTTCATGAAAAGAAAAGCACTATCATCAGAACGTAAGAAAGACCGACATTTCAACAGCTGCAAAGTTTCCTTTCTTTCCTTTTTATTTTTCACATCAACCCAAGGTGATGAAAATCTTTAATAAATAAGCAAAATATACTCTTTCCGCAGCCAAGAGAGATTCCATTTCCGCAAGCTACAAAGCAGAAGTGCTAACATCGATAGTCTTTTGATCTTCCTTTCTTGGTGAGCACGTTCTTCTAAAAAAATGATGCATTCATCTTTTAAATTCACGCGTTAATCGTTACGATATCTTAAAAATCAGACACAGAATTACATTAAGTCTCAGCTGTGCAAAGAACCGTTCAATCTGCTACTATAAAACAGCCTGACATCAGAAACTCTAACGAAGCTTGGGAAAAGCTAAAGGATTGTCAGACACCTACACTTTCCTATGATTTACGAAGCCATGAAAAGAGAAATCAGTGTACTGTAATGGATAGGAAAAAACGCTTGGAGCATGTACTGTCTGGCTGGCATAGTGATAGCACTCTTTATTTTACTCTTTAACAAGATAAACATAGAGATGTTCAGTTTCACATTCTTCATATCTGCTAGGAAATGATTATGGTAAAAACAAGCCTCAGGGGTAGGAGTTCGAAGAGAGCCGACTCTCAAAACAAGTCCTGAGCTGCGCAGTAAGTACAACTTTTGACTTACAATTGTGATATCGTAGGTTTGAGTCTTTGTCGTGTCACTTACCTTTCATCTTTCCGAGGTAGACTAATAAATACTAGTTCATGGGAAGGAAACTACACGCTACAGTAGTCACTAGCTGCATATATGGGTAGCTTGCTCGACTAGCAGAAGATCGGACCACGTAAGAATCTTTTAATTCCTATCCTTTCAATGCGAAAGGAATTGTGGGCTATGAAAATGGAAGAATGATATACAATAATAAGAGGTATTAACTACCACCGTCAGTGAATTTATTACTATGATTTCTCTTTATGTGTAATAGTGTACCTTTCAGCAGTTCCTGCACGGCCGAATTTGCCTTTTCTTGATCTGCTTTCTCACAGAACTCACAAATAAGATCGCTGTCACTCGGAACTGTAAAAAACAAAATACATCTATTCAGCAATCAAAGATATGGTAAATAACTAAAATATATTAAAAAAACATTAACATAAAACGAATGAATATATGGAGGTTTATCTTGCTATTTACTCTACCAACCTCCTACCTTGAACAAAGTTATGTGAGACACGAACCGAAACGTCGGTGGTGGACAAATCATCCGATTGGCCAAATTATTTTTTGCGTTGTGTACTAATAAACAGTGTTCTATTTCATTTTTTTAAATCGGCCAGCTCCAATAATGCTACAGAGAAGAACTCATACCATTATACGTGGCATTCTAGTTTAACGGAATAAGAAATTTCTGGTGACATCTGTTCCGTGGACTCAACAAGATTGATGAAGAAATTGATAAACTGGAAAAACCGCCCACAGATGGGTCCTGCAGTACTTAAAGGAGGGAGATTTTGAATGCGCAAAGGAATGTTCAAACGACGGAATGAACAAACTATGGCGTAACTGAATAAATGGCAGAAAACGCGGCATTCTCCATCGATTCTGCCAAAGAAATACTTGTGATTTCAGTGAAGTTTAAAACCTTTAATTTAAGTGAAAAGATAAGCTTTTTGTTGCCATAACTAAAACTTAAGCGCTCCGTCACGTCTTACTTACTCCGGACATTTAAAGATTCGGACACGTTCAGAAGGCCAGTTCAGAAGAACTGATCATGACTGGTCCTGTGGTACATATCTTTTCTCCCGTTCATTGTACCGATTTTTATGCCTCACCTGTAAATTTGCTGAATGGTAGGTAGTTCCTACCTACCATAGCAATAAAATATAATGATTTGATTTACGGCTACGCTTAAATGGCAAATTTCCTAAGGTTTAACAGATCCAATAGAAATAAGATCGACCTACCACTCACAAACGATATCAACAGAGAATTTGCAAATACACGTGAAATATCTTGCCGTACTTGCATCCTTTTGGAGCACATGAGGGACCAACTTCTTAGGCTGCAAGTAAAAGTCTATCCAGTTTGGCAGCGGATTTTGATACAAAAAGTTCAACGTATCCATCAGTTCCAAAACCTTAGAAAATCCGCGGTAAGATCACATCAGAAGTACGTGTCCGGCACAAATGACTGTTGATACCGGATTAGATAGCCTGAAAAGAACAACATATGTCGCTTAACACAAAAACAAGAAATTCATGCGTGTGTTTGCGGTCATATTGGAAACAGCAAAACCAGGGTTTATTTATACACGGTTTGGGGCCTTCTAGCTCCAAACATAAGAACAGCTGTGAACGACCAAAAGAACATCCGAAACCAACCCAACTCCATACTCTGATGTAGGCCCGTGAGACACGGGTCCAACAGTCGGCACTAGTCAATCATCCGATTGACAAAATTGCATGCGTGCTGTATAAATAAATCGTACTTTGTGCTGCTTTTAGAAACAAATAATCAACAACAAATAACAGCAACGGTAAACGTCCATTCCCTAGCGGACTAACACTAGCGGAAGCACTGTGTATCGGACGGTTCTGAGCATATACCGAACTGCCAGTATAGAGAAACTATGACATCAGTCACGATTTAGGTAAGCTACTTAACGTCATTCAGCAATTAGAATCATCCGCATTAAACCTACACGTAGCCCTGTTTTATGGGTCTCGAGCTCTCGAAGACATCTGGCCTGCCACTTCTTAAATTCGTGGTCGGCGAGATCTAATATTGCTGCATATAACAAGATATACAATCTTCTAGCAAACATCCCGCTGCTGTGCAACACCAAATGCCATACATAATGTTCAACCCGTATCGTTCTCGATAATACTCCGTTTTGCGTTCTTTCGGCGGAAGGTTTAGATTTATCTAAATCAAGTTTAAGCAATAACAACAGATTTCACTGGGCTTGCATGAGTCTCAGCACAAAGAACAACTCGATCCTGTCACTTTCGGTTTTAATCAGTGCCTTTACTCAGTGTGACTTCATTTAAAGATACAAATAGGTCAGTCATATCCATCTACACAGGTATCAACTTCGGCTAAGAACAACTCACCTGACCGTCATTGCCACTTTCTTCAAACTCTTACTTTAACCTCACCCTAATGTCAAAGAAGTAGACAAACAACCAGAAAGCAACAAACACAACCCACCAATAAAATCACACCT
>UZAM01009659.1:8410-19732 GCA_900618415.1 Soboliphyme baturini | reverse complement strand
AGGCAAAACTCGAGTAGACAAAAGTGAATCACCACTGAACGACGTGGCTGCTGGTTTACGATGATCCTTGACCCAAAGACAATTAATTGATCTTCTTCATGACTAATGAGGACCACAAGCGCTCAGTCTCAGTGGGTGCTTGCAACCTCTCCTGCATATCCACTGTCGTTTTCTTGCTTGTGAAACTGATACTACGTCGTGCATTCCCATGCGTCTCCTTAATTCTTGATTTTGCAGCTTGTTCCAGATGGAAATTCGTCACATCCTTCTTTCCATAGCGAGCTGCTGCACAATTCTTCGATTAGTGCCCAGGTATGGCAAACGCGCTGAGCAGTTCATAATGTGCTGTGCCGTCATACAACCTGGTGCTAAGCACAATTATTAACTTTCAGCTTCCAGGAACGTCAGAGTTTCATCTATACGTGCTGCACATGGGACGACTCCTTCGAGCGATCACTGGAGCAAACGACTGGTCTGGTACGATCAGCTGTCACATGATCATGTGGATGGGCATATTTGATGACTCCTCCCATTTGGCCGTCATTGATGGCAACTGCAGCTGGCTGGTTGGCCGAATTCGCTTCACAACATTTTCACCCAACGTCCGAAGTGCTTACTCTTTAACCCTACTTCACACAGCTTAGTTTCAACTTCTTTCTACTTTGTTCCAGACAGTACAACGTAAGCAAATCAAAGGTGAGTGAGACGTGTACCGTTGAAAATCGAAAATCCGCCACCACGTTTCATTTTGCATAATACCGAGCCAAGAAAAGCAGTAAACAGTTTTGGAGAAATGTGTCCTTTGACAAACTCTTTTCAAACCGTTGATTTCAACTGCATTGATTTCAAACAGCCCAGTGTTCGAGCTGCGGTTTGCGTATACTTCTAGCAGAATTCGGATATAATCTTCTGATGCTGCTCATCTTTGAGTCGATAATCCAAGTATATAAATTTCATAACTTCTCATCGTAATAAGCCGTGCTTTAGGTAGCATTCCAGGTGTACATCAATATGGTGTGCCAGCTTAAGAGTCACCAGGCCTCATCCCTTGACGATTATTACCGGTTTTCGTCTGACGAAAACTTGATAAATCGTAGCTAATTACATCAGAAAAAAACGAGAAGAGTTTGAAGAAGCGCAATGGGGTGTGAGGTGTGAAATACACCACTGTAATGATGGCTACGGGCAGATTTATGAATGACGACAGCAGAGCCGTTTTTTCGTCTCTTGGCGAGAGCAAGGTCGAACAGGTGTTGCGCAAGTGTCTGTCGAGACGTCGGATACGGTGGCAACAGTGACAAAAAGTGACAGATGGTTACGTAACTTTTTCTGGCGTACAAAAAGCGAAATTTGCCGCATTCGGACAGCCGGCAAACGACAGCTGGAAGAAAAACCAGCCTTGCCACTTCGTCTCTGAACGACGTCTGAAAGCCAGATAGACGGTTGGTGTCAGGTGACGGACGAGCGAAGGACGACGCCGGTGAATTTATTGCCCCCGTGCCAGAAGGACAAACGGAAGAACACTGGCGCCAATGCCGCCATCAAAAGACGGCTCATCTCCAACCTACATCGCCCAACGGGCGGTCTTCCTCTTTGATGATGGTCGCACTGTTGATACGTCCGTACGGATGAAGGGACTTTATGATTGATACTGTTTTTTGTCACTACCAATATATTCAAAAGCAACAAATGTGTCCAAAACAACCTCTCCGTTCAAACGCAAAAAGAGCTGACACCTCAAAGCGAGTTCTGGCCCCGCACGACTCAAATGCTGTAGCCAACCAGACACCATAGCCAACAAAACACAAAACAACAACAAGCCTCATGTTGAAGAAGGTCAGTGAAACACGGGCCGAAATATCCGCCTCGGTCTGTCACCCTGGACAGAGGCCAACTTCATCGCGTTATACAGGAACGAACAATTTTGTCTTGTATTTTAAAACTGACAAGCACGGGATTATAAAGAGGTCTAAAACAACGAGAAGAGTACGGAACACGTGTCATCCCAATGAAGACTCATTCTGCACACTAGTGGACGACTGAATCGTCGAGAATTTTCGTGTTCAGTTACAGCTATACGTTCAGATCCCATTTATTAGCGTATTAGGTTTCTATAAATCAGCAACCGTCCTAATCCTTTTCTTGTTTTACGACAGTGTATTTTTGTTGTGTGCATTACCAATTAAAACCTATTTACCCCGTACGGTTGTGCAAGATATGGTATGATAAAACGGCTCAAAACGAGAAGAATGTTAATACTAGTAGGCGATCTTCAAACAAAGTCTCAAGGAGATATAGGTACTGGAACAAACATTAGTTTATTTAACTATTTAGATAGGTTAGTTTGGATTCAGTGAGTGCGCAACCACTATCAAATTCGACGCAAGATCCAGAACGATAGAGATCCACCTGTGGTTAGAGTGATACATAATGTAGTTGGACGACAAACTTCGTTTTGCTTTCGGGGTTGCGGCGTTCTTTATACATTTTGAGTGTCACATGTGTAAAGTAAAGGTTGCAATAATTTACTCATATACATGTGCAGGAGCATACTGGCAGAGTACCCGAAATAAAGTACTCCTGTGGAGATAGCTACACTGCAGAAACGTTCAGAAAGTAGAAAGCTGAAGAACCGGATCAATAACAAATGACTTGCCTCAGCAGAACAGATGAGCATGTATCTGCCGTTACGGAAAACAGCGTACTAAAGAACCATGCCACACAATGAAATCCAAGCAGCATCGTTTGCAACGTAGCCAAGCCAACTGACAAATGTTGGAAGCAGTCTCGGTGGAATGGACAAAAAGCAAGCTAAACAGGCAGGAATAAACTTAAAAGATCGGTTCAGCGTGACTCTCACTGCCAAATAGCTACTCTGTCAATAAACATTATGCCTATTTCGTCACTAACTCATCACCATACTGCTGTAAGGTTGATTCAACCTCACTTTGACGCATAAACACTCAGAATGGATCAAGAACAGCCAGCCACCAGCACCGAACAGAAATCAAGTTCGTCATTTAAAATGTGGCAAGGTAACTAATCCAACTCTGACCCTTCTCGCGGGTGGCCCGTCAACCTGAGGTACGAGATCGCTGTTGCTGCAAGTCCAACACTAGTTGCGTACTTTCTGAATCATCTGAACCAAATTATCTAATTAATTAAACAAAGAAACTTATTTATATACACTATCTGTCAACTAATAAAAGAAGCCATATCATAGATTCCTTTGAAACTTCCTTTTAAGAACGCCTACCACTTTGCAAAGTATTACGAATACTTTAAAACAACAGCTATCAAAATGCAAATATATTCAAAACGTTGCTTTGCTCGCTTGGGGACAGTGCTTTGACAAGAGACATGTTGGACTACAATACAAAACATAAAACACTTCGCTAAGACAAACCTGTTTGCGAAGAAGAACACGACTTTTGGTGTCGCCGTGAACTTAGCCAAATATCCAGATGAAGCACCATTTTTAAAGGCCAAACACATCCCTGATCTGGGTTAATCTGATGGTTAAGCTGATTTAAATTTAGATGATGACAACACAACAACAATATCAATATACTTATCAAAGAGGGCCGAGGGCAGCAATTCAAGGATGCTGCTTAAATGAGAACTACGCCGAAATGCGATGGCGAAGCTACCGTAAAGAGAGCGACTTACATCGGACAAACTGCAACGTCACGGAATATCCAGCACCAACACAGCTACACTACCTCTCTACCTCAAGAGCAGCCACAGTACACTCTAACATATACGCGCTTTGCCATATTTTCTGACAACAGAACTTCATCACATGGCATTTAGGCTATCATTCCCATCAGAATGGTTGCAGAGGTTGGTCGATGCTAGTTTCACATGCCATCCAGGTCAAATTTAGCAAAACCCTTTTAGCGTTGATTGAAAACGCTGGACAGAACCAAAATCAGCATTACACCTCTTGAACAGACAACTATTAAGCAGGGTCATGGCAAAGTGCAGCTACAAAAGTGGCTCACATCGAGCAGCACGGCCGGACACCTCGATTATTATGGCATGACCACCTCCAAAACCCACCCAAGTCCCTGCTGCTAGAAAAAGAGCGATTAGCTACGCGCTTCTCGGCTGGTGGCGCCGAAGTGACATCCGGTAAAACTTCCTTACTCATAAAACCTCTCTCCTTGAAATTTAGCATTTTCTCGGAATCTGAACCGGGAATCTTCGGAGTTCGAAGCCGTCGTCTTAATCACTGCGCCACGATGCCTCACACTGAGCAGATAACACATGCCGCGCAGAGAGTAAAATCGACTATGAAAAAAGTTCCGCTACATTTTTACCGCTAATTAGTACTTAATATTACATTCAGTTATCTCGAAAAATAAATTGAATTTTGTGTCATAGTTGCATAACTCAGTTTCTTGATCCATGGTTAAAGGACGACGCAAAATCATTATTCAACGATGCCTTGTAACGGGCATCAAAAATGGAAGAGATATAAACGTCACTCAAACAGGCAAAGAATCAATATCTCGGTCCATACTGATCGCTACTAATTCTACCTCAACATAAGTAATGGGATTAGATGGTCATAGACCATCACCAGAACACCGAAGACAAACAACGTGTTTATTTACGTAATGGTGGTTCTCTGACTGTGCATATAACTATAAAATCTTCGAACACCTTTTTTATCAGAGTTAGAATATCCTTTAATTAGACAAAGATGTGTTATGGACAAAAGAAATTCTGCCACAGTATGGCTGCTATTGCCACGTTTGCCAGTCGATTCGAAATTTATAACAGCCTTCCATGGTGCGAATGGCGGATAAGGCGAATAAACTCAGTCCTACTTAGCCTTGATGTACAAATCACTACTTTGGTAGTCGTTCCATCTTCGTTACGTATGGATGGAGATAGACTTTGGATGAATATTTTGTGAATATTAATATTTTATTGACATACAGATACCATTATATGGCAGGACAGGTTTAGATTTTAGGAATAATTGAGAAGCAAGCAGCAACTGGCATTCACACAGAGAACTGCTATTACACGTCACAGAGCAGAATATACTAAATACACGGAAATCAAATGTCGACGAGGCACCTTTCTTTAGTCGAAAACACAAACAGTTTCTAGTAATATGAAATTATGAAATACTGAAACACGCAAACGTCACATATATCAAGGAGCTGACAGTTTGCAAAGTGGCCTACGATGACGACAACTAAACATGCAGACAACTTTCTATCGTTTGCTGGAGAAAGACGATTCTACCATTCCGAAAAAACTTGGACGCCCTCGTTGATCGATCAACATTCGACAGTGATATAGACTGCATCGCGAATATCATTTCCTTCATTTTTCTCTCCGTCATACCTCCTCTCGCACCAGTGGTCCTTCTATGATTAAATGGTCCCATCTTTTCGGAGGCCGACCCAGCGACGTATCGGATTCCCGCGGATGCCATTCATCTACAGCAGATATCTAACGGTGGTCAGTGAACCGAGGTACGTCCTCAACGCACAACATGTTGCCCTGTGTGCTTCGCACGATGACCTTCTATTCTGATTCATTGTTTGATTTCTGCACGGGGGTGGGAAGGGGGGGTGAGAATGTGGCATCGTGGGAAATCCCGCAACAACACTCTTTCCAGGGTTCTATCGGTAACAGTCAGCTGATGTTCCTTAACCATCGTCGACCGCCTTTTTTCACAACCACACAGCATAGCCCGCAACAGGATTAGGTTAGGAAGAAGTAGGCCACGTTGACCGTTGATCTTTCCAAAAGGGATGTGCTTGATAAGTTGGACGCCTGTCAAGCTGCTTTCCTTCTGCATCAGATTTCATCATTCCGATTGCATCTCATTTACCTTTCTGGCCCAAATAGAAATAATTTTCCAGAGCTTCTGCACCTTGCTCATTAACCGTTACTTTGGCCTTCTGCGGTGTATTTTCGTCCAATTTACTCTTAATTCTAACTTTGCTGCTTTGCATCCGAGTTGCTGCAACATTCTACTTGCAGCTGGATTTTGTTTCCAACGATCAACAGAGGGTTATTAACGAATACAGATGTTTAAACCCATCCCCATTGATTATCACTCATCCTTGCAAGTCGACTTTCTTGAATACCATTTCTAAACAAGCCATGATAAGCCCCGGAGAAACTGTTCTTGCTTCGCGCCCTTCTAGACTGGCATTTGGAAGAGTGTGTTGACCACGTGATGTTTCAGAGTTCACTTCCCTCGACGAGTTGAGGAGGTAAATTTGAATTTATGGACGGTATGAAGCATTCGTATGAATGATCCAGTGTGCATCCGGAAGTTCAGCTGATGATTCATAAAAAATTTCTATCTCCCTAGCGAACAAACCTTGTCCACAAAATCCGCTACTGTATCCAATGAACGACTATCGGATAAAGTAGCCAGTACCTCTTCGGAGTCAATGGCGATGAAAGCGATCATGCAGCAGTAACGACGCTTGGCTTGTTCGTTTGAGATACGATCGACCGGCCACATCTTTGACGTTATTAACCTTTTTTCCATCTCTTGCTTTCACGCCAAGAATAATAGCCGACAGAGCAGTTGTGACTGCAAGTAAAGCATCAAGGACCAATAAATCACGGCTGTCACCAGCGCTGATTCTCGCCGGCTTCCAGACAAAATGCACAATTGAGAGGGACCTGAAAGCCAGACGCTTTTTCGCTCGCTAACCAGCCAATGAGATACGTCTTTGCAATTTTTCTGTATGCCATTTAACGTAACGAATGACGCCTGAGGTGTCCCTTTTAGCACGGCTACTTACGGCACGAAAAAGAGATGCCCCGGAGAAAGCGACTGGTCGTTAACGGCAGTGAACTAACGAAGTTAAGCGCAGTCTGGAAAGCCTGAAGAGAATGTCGCAACAAGAACGTGGCGAAGAGCCCGCAGCCATTGCAGAAAAAACCTTTTCATGCATGAAACGACCGAGGATTGAGCAGATTAAGGTCTGACGAGTCTCCAAACAGATACACTTGATGAATACCGGCCGAGTAAGAGAGCCAGGATCTATTGCCACCACAAAGAGGGCGTCTTTAGCACGAACAGCGTTGTGAAATGGACATTCGTTCGTCGAGCATCCTCTACATAGGATGTGCTAGGGGCATGGGGGAAAAGAGAGTATGTGAGGGAATCACACTTGCCATAGGCAAAGAAAAGCGATCACGAGCTTGATGGCACAGTGCCTATGAGGCCGGCTTCGAACTTCGTAGGCACTACTCGTACCTCGACGGCAATCTTTGCCTCAACCACTAATTTTCCCTTGATTAAGGAATTTACTACACGTTACTTCAGACTGGGGTTGCTCTGGGGGTGAAACCCCATTGTAGGGTAGGAGGGGGGCGTGGAGTGTCGTTTTAATGTCATCAGTTTGGAGTGGGTTATTTTTAAGAAAGAGTCATAGGCACCATATGATAAGCATAGCCTGTAGCCCATTGTTTCCTTGTCACAGAGTGGAATTCATTTATGAACCTCGGAAAGAAGAAATGCGAGTGACAAAGGGGAGCTCGAACCCAGGGGCCTCTCAGTTTCGAGTTCGAAGCTCTCTGAGATATTGAGAAGAAATAGAAGAGTACCCGGCAATGAAAGACCTTGAAAATCGGTGCGAAAAGTGGTAAGCTGCAAGAATTCGGTACCTGAAGGATGACAGCATGACCGACAGAAGATTAATGAATGTGTCTCTATATAAGCAAGTTCGTCGAGTTTTCTATCGTCTGGAATCGAACTCATGACCGTTACAAGCGACTAATTAAAGGGAGGTAATAAGCTGAGGGAAAATTAGTTACCGCCCGTCGTGAATATCGAAAAAAACAAACGTTGATCGTTCGTTCACGAATGCAAATGAACCTTATTATTTGCAGATAAATATGTGGAGGAAGAAACAGACGACCAATCATCCAATAGATGGCGAAAAAGCGAAAATGGCGGTGTTGGAAGAAGGAAACAGCTATGAAAACGCATATTCTGGATTCAGTGAGAAAATCCTTTTTCCCATCGACAATACAGCCCACAACCTCATAGCTTCAACGCGAAGGGAACGTAAAAATGTGTAATTTCTTGTCCGGATGTCTAAACCAATTAACGCTGTAACCTATATTCAAAACATTGATGACATGATAACCGTGTGCTTTAAATGGTCATAAACATGGATCGCGACCGCTAACCTTAACAGTGAGTTTTGCCCAAGTAGCCCTCTCCTCGAAAGTGATCCACGATATTTCACCTTGACATGCGTCGATGGACTTTTAACTGCTGCCCGTTGTTAAGGACTTGGACGAACGGCTGGATGATGCATTCCGTAACAAGACCACAGTACTGGAATTTGAATGGAGAAACGTACAGCAAATGTTCACTTCGATAAAGAAGAGATGATGATTTGGATAGCGAAACGAATTTGAGTAAAATCTCCACAGGTTCATTCCGAATTACTTCCTGACTAAATTGGTATCGAACGGGACAGAAACGCAAATTCATTTGGAAAATGAGTGATCAATTTTGTTAGAAATTTTTCCCTTAGAAATCACTGACGTCTTTCTGGTTCATAAAATGGAGGTCAACTTAAGACGTTTGTTTCGTCAACTCAAATGAAAATTTATCGAAGAAAAACATTACCGCACCCAGAGGTTCACGACCTCCGTCTCTTTGAAACTGGACGGAAATCTGAAAAGAGAAATGAGTCGTTTTTTCTGAACGACCCATACATTTGTACCGGTTTCTATGGCAATCTTTGGTACGGATCCTCAATAAATTAGGCGTACGACATGAAAATCCGTCCAGCGTTTTCTCAGTTCCTCTATTTACTCAACTGCGGCGCTAATCGCCCATCTGACAGAAGAATGTGATTTTGCAACCGGCCGTAAAAACTATTACCATCACTTCGCCGAGAGAAGAAATAGAACGGATTTCTTGGCAATAGTGCAGAGTAAGAACAAACAAACGAAAGAAATAACAGAAATGTCACCATAGTGGACAACAAATATAATACTCAGTTCATAAGGGAAAAATATCATACTTACACGAACAATAAATAAGCAGGAAACAAACAAATTCGCTGATATTAAATGTCCAGGTTTTCATAAATCCTAGTTCTGACATTGAACCTGGATTTACAGGCAAGATAGTAAAATTATACTCCGAACGTTGCAAATTAATATTTTCAACTAAGCATTGCAATGGACGTTTGCTTTCAGCGAGAATTGTCACTCGCTAAAGCTTTTGCTCGACTACTGCTTCAGGTTGAGTAGCGCTCTCTACCGACTGCAAATACAACAGGCCCAACAGAAAGTACTGAAATTTCTGCCAAATCTTTCCATAACTACTGCAGTGTCCGAAAACAAGAAGTCCATTATGACGTTTCAAATAAATATCGTATGTTCAATATGCCTAATGTTTTGGATCACAGTGGATACATCTTCAAGGCGTAACTCACAAACGGATAAAAATGAAGGTGTACAATAGAGGTGCATCTCAGTAAGTATTCGAAGAGAATTTTATTTGGCTCTGCTTAATGACACGGTTTTGAAGTGCAGGTGCTAAATGGTAAAAATACAGTAGAGCCGTGGCCAATTCGAAACAAGGGTTACGGTGTGCCCACGTTGTGTAAATCTGCGGGATTGAGAGGAGATTGTCAATCTAACTGACGGTATCCAAAAGTAGTAATTTGCTAATCAACCCATAATACCGCGTAGGAAACATACGCAATTGAAGTGTAAGATTGACCATAAAGCTTGAGTAAGAACAATGTAGTATTAATACGTACTACAGAGAAGTATACAGATAATTGAATACGAATATTGAGTTATATTTCGTGAAGACTGATCGAATGCAATATGAAAAGTTAGGCAAATTATGCATAGGGTATATGCTCATTTTGCTGTAATAGTTTGTGCCGATTATAACACGGTACAATCAGCTATCAGGTTACGATGAAGGGCACTCACATAAGGCACTCTCATCAAACAGCATGTGGCCTTACCCTTGCCCACTTTAATAAAGTTAAAAAGAAAACAGTACCATTACATTTTTGTCTTTGGCAAGTTAACGACTGGCCATCCGTTTCATGGTGGAATGCACAGAAGTAACGTGGGGGTGAATCCCTTGCACAAAGAATTAGCGGTTATGACAAACTTTGTACTTTCTCGCCATCTTGAGCTTTTCGAGTTAGAAACTGACCCCTGTGAAAAAGTGGTAGATATACTGCGATCTGGTGGTCTCATGAACATAATCACGCATGAATCCGGCCAATGAACGAAGTCGAGAGGATCGTCAGAGAAGCTTTTCGTTAACACTCCACAAAACAGACCGCATAAAGGAAAAGCTACCCAATTGCCATGGCGGAAGACGGCCAACAGTGAAAGAAATTTTCCTCCAGAAGATACGTCGACATCACAGTAGCCAGCCGGTCACAAGCTATGGCGACGGACTGTTCTCCAAAACCCACGATGGTTTCGGGAGTCTCTCAGGAATATCGAAAAAGCCGACTAGCGCAAAGGTACTGGTTTTTGAACCTGACGGATCTGCGATTATTTCTAAGGCAATTCCGACTAAGAGACACACAGTCTGAATATCAACAGCTAGAAGGAAAAAACGAGTATCACTTGGAATTGCCCCATATGTGCAAAATTCCAGAAAAAAAGACAACGAAGCATCACGACGTCTGTCCTCAATACATATGGAAAAGCTCAAAGTGGACTATCTTATGGCACTGTACAAAATATAACGGTGGGTGCGCGCGAGTGACAGCGAGTGTTGTTCAATGCTAGTCACTCTGTATAACGGTGTGGTGGCACAGTGCCTAGGGGGTCGCATGCGAACCTCACAGATGTGGGTTCGACTCTGGCTAAAAAGGTACCTTTGTCTTAACCTACCATAAAATCCCTTAGGAATTCAGTACAAGTTGCTTCAGTCAAGCCCCGTTCCGTCGACAAAGCATCTGACTCACAATGCATAGGTCCCGGAACCGAGCATCGGTCGCGTAACTCGTCATTCTTATTACCCAAATCGATAAATGAGTACCACTCTCTGGGAGGCAAACAACAGACTACACGCTATTCTTGCCACAAAGCTGCTGCCGGTTCTGTCATTAAGAAATAAGGCACCCCCGGCAGATGTCATGGAAATGAAAATCAATCCCCCACCATTAGATTCGTGAAAATAAAAGTGCCAAAAATAGCCACATCATGATATGTAAGGAAGACCAACATTCCAACATTAAAAACTTTTCTTTCATATTTTCCTGCTCTGTACAATACTACATATAGTTTATGGAATAAATAAACGGGGTTGGATAGATTTATAATCGA
>UZAM01009658.1:9508-20613 GCA_900618415.1 Soboliphyme baturini | reverse complement strand
CCTCGGAACTATATTTACTAGTGATGGAAAATTGGAGGAAGAGATCGACCGGCGAATTGGAGTAGCCAGTCGCTTTCTTCGTGAACTAGCTTGATCCACTGTGACTAAAGCAGAGCTCAGTCTGAAAACTAAGCACTCGGTGTTCAAGTCGATCTTCATCCGCACGCTTTCCTACGGTCATGAGCCGTAAACCATCACTGAAAAACTTTGATCCCGAGTACAAGCTGCTGAAGTGGGCTTTCTTGGACGAGCCGCTGGCCTTACGCATCTGGACATGGTCCGGAATACTGTCATCCCGAAGAGCCTTGGTATACAGCGGTTGCTTCCCCAAACTGCGAAGTTAGAACTGCGATGGCTTGGGCATGTGTCGCGAATGCCTCCAAAATTGAAGACGAAGCAACTACTTTTTCCCGAGGGAAGGTGAGGATGAACTTGGTGGAATGCATGGAGGAACTAGTCTCTGCTGCTAGTAGAAGAAGGAATCGATAGAAATGAAGATCTTATGATCGGTCATTGGAATGAAATGGTTTAAGTTGATGAAGCGCACAACTGCAATAGAGAGTTGGATGTCATATTTATATGACCGATCCGATCGAAACAGGGCGTATAAAAAATGAAATCATTGATAACGGACAGACGGTGGCCACGCTAGAGCTTTGATTCAGAGTACCAGGCTGGATGAAAACAACAAGGACCTTCAATGAAAATGAAATCTCTCATAGAACAAATATGGTATTGAGAAGTTGAAATGGGAGCATGGATTAGTTCCATCGGATGGAGTTCCTGGTTCAATGAAGGAGAGGTGAGAAAAATGCGAAGAAGTGTTTAGGAGTCTTTTATGAATACCTAAAGAAAGACCTGATTTCTGAAATGAAATTACGCACCAAAAATGCATTGTTGCAGTGAGTGAAGTGGCTTGAGAATCGCCTAGCATCATGGGCTCTGGAACACAGTGATCTAATATCCTGTTTCCAAAACGCATTAGGGAACATCGGCGTAATAATATGCTGTAAAATCCAATGAAATGTTTAGGTGCTACTTCTTAAAACAAGTATTAAGATGTATTACTATGACACAGAGCGAGAATGGGCTCTGGAGTAGATTCTCCACGGTTAATGCGCCTCGAGCTTAAGCTCTACGGTGACATATGCGTCAGACACTGTTCCAAATATTCCCAATCCAGCGCCTGAGTCTGAGCCTCGGCGAAAGACAACTGCGAAATATTTGCTTCAGGTTAATCTTGGACGTCCACCCGGCCTTCTGCCGGTCAACTAGGCACGAAATAGTTGTTTCGCCTTCCTTTCTGGAGACATTCGCAACACATGCCCAAACCGTCGCAGCTGAGGCTTCTCAATCTGAAGAAACAGCGGCTGCACACCGAGGCTATCGCAGATATCTGTCTCTGGACCATTTCGAGACACCTCCACGCGTTCCACTGCTTCTTCTCTAATCTGAGAAGAACAGGGGGCAGGGGAACGAGAAAGCACTAGGTTTTCCATTTTAGTTAAGGTCACGCGCATGCCGATCACGTCGCTCGGTTGCGGACCTTTCTAGGGAGCACTGGAGATCAGTTTCAGAAGATGCCAATAAAACAAGGTCATCTGCAAACAGCAACCTTCTCGTCTTCACGTCTGCTACACCGATACCTTTATCGCCTTGTCTGCTCCTGACTATTTCATCCGTGTACAACACAAACAGGATAGGGAACAGGACGCAGTCTTGGCGGAGACCAGCGCCAACGTTGAAGGGTTTCGACTTAACGCCGTTTACTGTAACGCAGCACGTGCTATAAGAATACCATGACTGGATGACCCTTAGCAGCTGGCCATCTATCATGTATGCTCGAAGGCGTGATTACAGACTGCTGAGGGGACCCGGGCATAGGATTTTTCTAGGTCAACAAAACACATGAACACAAGATTGTCGAACTCCCACGATTTCTCAACAACTTGGCATGGGCCGAATATCTATTCAAATATGTTTCAAGTGGGCAGGAAGCAACACTGATATTCAAGTGTCTCGGAGCCAGTTATTCAGCAGCACCTCCTATCTAGCACTTTAGCGAAGACTTTACCCGGGAGGCTCAATAACGCTATTTCACGTTAATTGGAGTACTCCCTGTAGTCACCCTGCTTAAACATGGATATTTCAACCGCCGCTCATCATTCCACTTGTGTCTTAACCGTAGCCATTGCAGCTTGCCTGTCACGAGTTAGCCAGCACATGTCTTGTTTTCCTATTGCTTTGACCGTTTCAAAGTGTATTTAATCAATTCCTGCAGCGTGTCCACGTTTCAAGGTATTCACAGCTTGCGTCTTTTTAATCTACAGAAATACTACTGTACATCTTCGTGCGGTTGCTCAGGGTTAAGGAGTTCATCAAAGCAATCTCTCCATTGCCGAAGAATATGCTCATCCTTAATAACAGGGTTTCCAGATTTGTCCATCAAGACTCTTAGACTGTCTTTCTTTTCACCTCAGAGCCAGTGGACGCTCTGCCAGAATACTTTGTCTACCGTGTGGAAATTCGACTCTAACTCCTCACCTAACTTCTCCCAGCATTCGGCTTTGGCTTTCGAGATCCCTTTCTCTGCGGTCCTACGTGCCTCCTCATATGGCACGCGAGTAGAAGGCTCCTTGTTTCTAAGCCATTTCTTGAATGTAGCCTTCTTCTCTTTAACTGTCAGTTGCACCTTTTGTGTTCACCAGAAAGTACTTTTCTGACCTCCAGGTTGTAGGCCAACTGGTTTAAATCCTCAACGTTTGGCGGTAGCCTCGAGTATGCCGCTTGTAAAGAGCTGCCACTAGGTTTCCACATCGGTGGTCATCATCGGGCTCTGCTGAAACTGTTGTGCGATGTTGTATGCAAATTTGACAATGTTTCCCATCTGATTCTCACGTTGCTTCTGCCACCAGATCTTCGCATGGTACTCTGTCTCTCACAGCGTTTCGTGCCAACTAGAAGGTGATGATCCGGTGATAGCTCCCCGTGCCTCTCTTAACGCGAACGTCCATTACTGAGCTTCTTATGTCAGACGACATGATTATCATTTCAATCACGGGCTCCTGCGCACAAGCTACCCTGTGCTACGTTCACTGATGCACGCTTCGATGCTCGAAGAAAGTGTTCCTAGCAGACTGCCCGTTGTTTGCACAAAATCGCGACAACCTCATGCCTGCCGTTCGTCTTCTTTCGCATCCTAATAGTTCCTTTGCTGTTGTCAATTTTTCTACTCAGTTTATTTTCTGAGCGTCGTCATAAGATAAGTCTCTCGCATATTATAAGTATCTGAAATCCTTCACAGATTCGATGCCACATTCGTGTGACGTTTTTGTACTTATGAGCGTGTCCACTTCTGTCTATGCGCTAGAGCTTTAGATGATTTTCGAAGATCACTAATTTACCGATTTACTTTCGCTTTATCCATCACTAGCTCATGGTCGTGTCGAATTCAGCACCTGTGAGATCTGAAACCATCTGTCATGCGTGATTTCGTAAGTTTATTTTGATTCTGCACCAGAAATTCTAAATCGTTTAAGTCACTCAATCAATTGCTTCAGGATAAGACAGACGCTGTTAGGAATCTAATATTACACGGATATCAACGTTTCAGCCGCATAATTTCGGCTTTTTCTAATGCAGGAGATTAACAGCGGTTTTAGTTTGGTTTGTTACACTGACCAATTGCAAAGGATTGACTGATCATGAACTGGACTATTGAGAACATTTGTCTCGCTTTTACTTGGTAGCCCTGATGGTGCTTTTAGCCATCATGATAAATTTTCCAAACATGGAATCTCGGCATAACATTTTCGTAATATGACCTAGTGCGAGATACTCTTTGTTAGCTTAAATATCCATCTAGCAACTTTAGGAGTGTGAACATGGCTTATTTGGATAGTTTTAATTACTTTAAACCAAACGCTTTTGAATTGCCGTCTATCAAGAAATTCTGATAGCCTATCTCGACTTGCAAGTGCAAACGTATAAAATATGCCAGTGGTACTCTGATAATATGGGCGGTCACTTCAGTTGAGGATCTCTCAAAGTTCTCTTGCGCAATCACTTCTGTTCAGGTCTGGTCCATGGAAAATTGCTTAACAAACCATTGACTATAATAAAACCAAACGATATTTGTTCCGGCTCAGAAATCATCCCGGCAATAGTTGGACTAATCGCCTCCTCCCCTCCATTTCACCTCAGAGCCAGAGGCTAGACGGCGCAAGTTTCCAGTGCAAGCCATAGACAAAAATTCACACTTAAGTGCACACGTGGAGAAAATGTTCATTAAAGTGCAATGGTGCAGCTATCTTCTGAAACGTCTAAACTAATTACCAACCTAAAAAACATCAGGGAACTGTTGTTAAAATCATCCATACTTCATTTAACCACATCTGCTTAACAATAAACTTCTCCCGTCGTTAATTGGCGCTGACTAAATTTCGATCTGCTCTGAAAAGTTTCTGCAACGCTGGTCAGCTCTCCAATATGAATATCATAAGCGTTATGGCTGATCATATTGAATGATCTACTGCATAGTTCGGTAGATGCATTTTAGCCGATCCTGTTTATCCATTGCACCTGACGTTTTCAAAATGCTCAAGATCATATTCCGCAAGGTCTCAATTTGTCTGCATTTTTGTTGTAAGGGAAGTTTATAGAAAATCAGTTATCTAACAGATGGCTATGACTCTGCAGTGAGAAGACGGAATCTGTCCGAACTGATCTTTTCATACTGACCTATCACTTTAGATACTCATCTGTATTAAATGTCACTCATTCAATCCGTTTCTACTTCATGTTCAAGTCCATTTTTACTGTTGTGCATTGTTTGACCTAGTAGGCTATACGTATATTGTCATAACGAGGATCAGTGATTGAAGAAATGCTGGCCGGTGTTAGTTTTACGTAATAATTCCGATAATTTTAGCAGTACACGCTTTGATTGATTGAATTTATTAAAGGAATCAGGCAAAACTTTAACGAAAACTTTTTGATACTATCTCTGTTGGAATCTGTTTTATGCATGTACCTACACAAAAGCCTTCTTATGGTCCTGTCCTCCTACAAAGAGTGCTGAATATAAATTTAACTGTCGTTTCATAAATCAGAAAATACCAACACCAGTAAGATTGCGTAATTGACATAAGGCAGTATTAAGTACAAAGCAGAAAAATCTTATTCTGCCGTACGAAGTATACGTTGATTAAAAATTAGCACTTTCTATTTGGTTATTTCGCAGAACGTCTACTGGTATGTGAAATACAATGGCTTGAAGCATGTCGGGAATCTTCCACACTACGATGGCGGTTATTGACCAAACACCATCAGAATTCATAAAGGAACTTAAATCAAGAGGTTCGTCAGAGAAGACATATCTCTGCATAGAATGCATGCGGCGGGGACGACGAGATTACCGGGTGTGTTTGTATTTATTTTCAGATTTCACAAATCGTATTTGCTTTAGCTGAGATTATGGCTTAACAAAATATCATCCTTGTTGTCACAGTGTTGATGAAATATCTTCATAGAAGAAATTGCACTATGCCTAATCTCACATAGAATGCTAGGGTGTTAATAAGGCCTGTCGAAAAACTGCAGTCAGATCTGCAAAAGAAACGCCTTAAATTTTCCATATTCTCCTTAAATCACTTTGACCAATGTTGTAGCGAAAAATTGAAAGAATTTTCGTCATCCATCGCATCATCCTTCGAATCTCTTCATACTGCAGGTTTTGATCTGTTTTTAAGATGCTAATTAGACTAACTAACTGTGAACTGTCAATATGAATATTTGGCATTACTGAGTATTCGAGAAGCTGTCAGATTGTAAGCATCGTAAAGCTGCTTTTAGATAAGAGAAAGGAATTTGCCAGTAGACATTGACAGTAGCCTTCACCTTGCATGTCAAGCAAATGTCTAGATCGCAGATGAATTCGAACGCAAGTTTTTGTGAAAGCTTAGTGATACCTTGAAGCAGAACAGCCATAATGTCTGACTTCCAAGACTCGTTATTTTCATAATTCGTTAAGCTTAACATATTTATTCGATGTGTAAGGTATGCAAAGATTGAGTAATTTGTTCTATGCGTTGGTGTTCTTACTTAAAACGAATTATTGATACACAGCGCAAAGGAATCAGATTGCACTTGGGTGATAAATCAGTGCCGACGTTTCAGCTCATCTTTCACGAAAAGCCCTAGTTCTCCTATCCTAAGAAAATGTCAACCGGACGAAGCTAGGAATTCTACACTGGTTGAACAAGCCTTATTACGGTTATAGCTCAAAAACTACTTAACCAGCAATGCGAGTCAAAAGCATGCCCTCGGCTGCAGACGTCACAACAGCTGCGAACCATACAACCAACTGCAGAAACCAACCCGGACCACCCTGAAGATGGTGCGTAAGAGAAGAGCCGAAATGTCGGTACTGATCAGTCACGCGGTTGACCAACCTATTCGTTCGTGTTGCGTATGAATATATCTTTCTTATGCATCTTTCTGTTTCCCCGATGCATAAGACAGAATGATTTCTACCACAGTAACAGAAATGGCAGAATGATATTTATTGATCACTTTCATCCTTAAACTATACATTCGTATAATTAGTTATTTTGATGAACATTTCTTCCGTTGGCAATATTTGTTGGAGTTCAGGGTGCAGCAGCTACCCACCTTTTTGCTCAACGTTCTGGGTAATTCAGGTGCAACCTGGAATTGGCTCAAGTCATATAATTTCATTTTCATAAATTTGGTTTTAAAACCTTAGAGATATACTTTGCCCAGCATACCACTAGTTTTGGCAAGAATGCTACTTTGAATCGTTTTACACGCGGTCAACTGAATCTAGAAAACGAAAATGACTCGAAACTTGGAAAGAAACTTTCTTTTCCTGGAAATATTCATCCAGGACAATCCTAAGATATGCGTGGCTGCTGAATGGAATTATTTCTGATGCATTATTTCTGAGCAAACAGAACAGACAGCTCCAATGGTTAGCTCGAGCTTTCAACTGTTTCCGAAATTGTCAGGGAGCATTTGAAAGCAGTTGGTTTTCAGGCATCAAACACCAACATTGTACCCATGTTTTAGAGATGAATAAATTAGCTCTTTGCCCTTTGCAAAATAGCACAGAATTCCATACTTTAGTACATTTCAAAAGTCCCTTTCCAGACGTCATCAAGGTTACCATCGAAGATTAAGAAAAGTATTCATTTTGGGCTCTTTAGTTACAATAAGCTAGAGCTGCTATGAAACAGCAGTCGTCTACCGAACGTTTCCTACGAATTACTTCTAATTATTAATATGGAGTGAAAAAAGACATTGCTAAGGCTCTCGACTGACAAATAGCGACTCAACTTTGATGGAATTTGCATTTGCGAAAAACTGAAATATGTCCGGAAAGCATTCGTAAACGTCCGCTAACCCCACTGACTAGTAGAGAATGCCATTCCTCAACAAATGAACCAAGTTGCTATGCAGAGGAAAACGGAAAGCAGTTAATTTACCTGTGAAGTAGTACGCCTGACTTACGTACATAACGTAAACAAGATGTTACGATGGACCACCTACCTCTAGGCTAGGAAGTTCACTAAGGTTTGAACTCACCTATCGGAGTTTTCAGTCGAATGTGAAAACAAATGTACCGTTGGTTGAACACAAACTGAGGATGATTCTATGGCATTCCCTGAAATATGGGAAAATCTTCTTCTAGGCAACGATTAGTGACGTCATGATAAACCGATATCGACGTTTTGGCCCGTGCCTCAAATTTTATGTTCTTGCAGTTAGCATCGTCTGCAGCAGCGGACTCGTTTCCGGCCAAGAGGCTGGATGTCTGCGGTGCGGCATTAATAGTTCCTCACCGACAGAGCAACGAGGTTCATCCATCCATGCAGGAAGCTTATCCGTTCGTATTCTTTTACAGTGCCGCAAGGTTAGACAATTAATGCCTCATTATCCTATCTAGTCGGCTAATCTCTTTCATTGGCGACTCCAATGCACCCTGAACAGCAAGGCGTGTCCTTTGCGTTGCCTGCTACATGTCCGACATTTTTCATATGGAATCCTTACTTGGTGGTGATAAGCTGTTTGCTGTTCACTTTCACGCGCTGCTCGCGTTAATCCAGTTTCTCCGGCTTGATGCTGTCCACTATTTTGCCATTATGCAATTCTTCCAAAGTGACCTGATAAATTATAAGCTCGACCTGAAGAATTATTTTCAGAATTGCTTAATAACGCGACGTTTATCAGAATTTTCAAACATTATGTGATCATGTTTGGTATGCACTGAAAGAGGCATCAATTCTTTGCCTATTTTAATAACAGTTAATGATTCTCCGATTTCGACCTATGGTCCAAGACAACAATTTGCAAATGATCAAATTTCCGTTACTCACCGACGAAGCTCATCGTCATCCGATGAAGCTGGTATGCGGCGTCGACGAGTAACGGAAATTTCACCATTTGTAAATTATTACCTTGAACCATGGATCAAAATCAAAGGACTATTGTGTAATTAATTCGTCTCCATGACCGCTTCTCGTTTCGGGTTGTGGAGGCAGACACATCAGAGTGATTCCAACGTTGCAGATCCTAAGCCAGAGCCTGAACCTCGGCAGAAGACAACTGGAGCCTGTAGCACACTCCTACCACAGATTTTCATCAGGTTAATCTTGGCCGTCATCAGATCTTTGCTGACCGGCATAAGATTTACTTTGCCTTACTTTCTGAAAGCATTCGCAACACGTGCTCAAACCAACGCAGCTATAACGTCTCAATCTGAAGCAGAGGCTGTACACCAAAGCTATCGAGTATTTAATGAGCAGTTATTAAATACAGTTTTATTTCATTAGTTTCCATGAGAATTACGTTAATTAACAATATTATCATCTTTGATGTTGCTGATGTTACACCGCAAGTATAAGTTAGCTATTTTACGGTTTAAATGAAAATTGAGAATTTCGCTTCAGCGTTATTGTTCATACTGAAATCAACACAAATCAAGGTTCGTTTATACACTACACGTAACGCATGATTAACCAGTACCAACTTTACGGCATATAATGTTATCAGTGAATTTAATGGACAGTTATTATGGCTACGTAATAGTTTAATAGGCCATTTCTTCATTAAATTAGAGTTTAATTGTTTGGTCTGTGAAAACTGCAACTGCAACTAGTACCCTTTTATTGGAGCCGAAGGATAATGGCTCATTCGAGAACATCAACAAGCAGAAAACCTAAATTCGTTCTTCGAATTCTGCTGGCGCAAAGTCTGCACGACTGGACCGATTTCGAGTGCTGAGATTAACTAGACAAAAACAGAAGACGCAACAAGCCCACTGGTAGAGCTAACAATTTCACTTCTGGTTTCAGTCAAAACAAAAGAGAATATGACCATCAGCATCACGTGACAATACGTCAGCATCTACTTCAGACTCTTCTCCAGCAGCATCCTGCTCTGCTTAGCGGTCATCGCTGCGTCCGTGAAATACACAGCAGTGCGCTTCCGTAACTCATCCAGGTCCGACTCGACCGATGCCCACTCGAGCACCAGCCTTCGGCCGTACAAGTGAGTGCTGTGGCACAAGGCATTGAATGCCGCTTGCGCGTCGTCCTTGCTCACAAAGTCGATGAAGCCGAAGCCGCGGTGTTCACTGGACTGAGTTTTACGAGGCAACCTGACGGCTCGAAGTTCACCGAACGTGTTGAAAATGTTCGTGATTTCACGTTTGTTCGCCTGAAATGGTATGTTGCGAACAAGAATGGTGCTTTCCGACCGTTCTTTGCCTTTGTCTCGACCGGTCCTTTTCGACAGAGTTGAAGCGGCAAGTTTCGGCGACACCTTCGCCGCTCGTTCCGAAAACTTCAGCGTAATACTTCGTCCGTCAATCGTGCTGTTCTGCAGTTCCTTGAGCGCCCTCGACGCATCGACTGACTTTCTGAACTGTACAAAACCGTAGCCCATCGACAGAAGTTCGCCCGCTTTCGCCGGGTTGCTTTTCTTGGCCACGGTGGCATAAACCAGGGGGCCAATGCGCTCAAAGTGCTTGGCAAACGCCTCGTCACTCGTAGCGAAGTCAAGGCCTTTGACGAACAACGTGTTGTGATGACTCTCAACGTCACACACATCGGCCGTCGACGTCACCGCCTTCGGTTGATCGGCTTTTGACTTCTCCAGCTCCAATTCAAACTGCGATTTGAACACCGCGTCAGGCGCCCATTCGAGGAATAGCGGCGACGACTTGAAACGCTTGAAGATTTGAGCCTTGAACGCCTTGGCCGCATCTTGACTGTTCATAAACTCGACCAACGCACTTATGCCAGATGGCGGCAGCACAACTCGCCCTAGTCTTCCGTACCTGTCGAAAACCTTCCGGATTTCTTGGCTGTCAGTGCCAGCGGGTAGGTTCTTGACAAGGATCACTGACTCGCTACGCTTCGCATCGCTATCCGAGAACTTGTCCAGGTCAACGCCGTTTTCCAGCAAGAACTGACGAGTGTCAGCTACAACATGCGTCTCGCCGAGTGCCATACGCACTCCGAGGCTGGACTTGGACGCCGGGTCAAGAATGTCCCTCTTCGCCGTGCCCAGCTCATCAGCCAGTACATCCGCCACCGCGTTAGCGCCCAAGAACAGCGTATTCCAGTTGACACCTCGAACCGTCGTTTCCAGCAGCTCTGCCTTCTTCTTGGATTTCAACGAATCATCGTCCAGCTGCACCGCCGACGGCAGTTTCACCGCTTCGCTACCTTAAAAACAAAACAAGACGTTATCGAAAATACAAAAGCCTTTATAATCTGCAGTTTACCGCCAACGTAGTCTGTCACCCAATTAAACCTCTGCTCAGCCGCATGGTTTTGCTGTAAACCGATGCATCTGCCCGTGTTACCCTTATATAACTTCTGTATTTGGCATGAATCACAAGACTGCGATTCAACTCAAAGATATGGCAGTCATCCTTCACTTTCCACCCATCCGACATAGATAATGAGCATCACTACGCGTAGCAAAAAAAAACAAGAATCTAGGATCAAGGTGTGTCACCTGACTGCAAATGCTAACCTAATCCTGTCACAGAATATCGTAACAAAAATCAACAACTG
>UZAM01009652.1:8517-19166 GCA_900618415.1 Soboliphyme baturini | reverse complement strand
AAGAGGTGGTCTGAGATATCAACCATAGTGAACTACCACTGGTATCTTACCAATTTTTATCCAGTCCAAAATATTCAGAGAAAATAGAACAAATTATATAGACCTCGATTCGCTCTACACAGCGACGCGGTGTATTCATCAGATGCATTGCAGGGGGTTAAATCCAATGGAGCCGTCGCCTGCTTCAGTGATCCCCTAGCACCCTGTAATATTGCGGTACAGTCCGGTTCAAAGACTTCCTTTAATCTGACACTGCTGCATTCTAACTGTAAAGCAAATCACTCGACTCAGCACTTACGGCTATGCAAATCCTGGATCAGTAGGGGAAGAATAATATTTACTGGCGGCAGATTCCGATTGCTGCTGCTCTTAATAGCTAACCCATGCAATCTGGGCCATATATTATTTTTTATAAACAAAATATAACTTTGACGTTCTGGATAATTCCGATAAATCCGGTATCAGTAGTTACAAGATGCTATTTTTCCGGCGGAATTGGAAAGTTACCATTCAGCTGCCGCAGAACACCTGGGCTACAGTATGTTTAATCTTTTGCATATTTTCAAACAAATACGGGCACTTGTTGGTGCTCGTACATATTTTTGTTAGGCCCATTCCATTAAGCGTTACAGTCTAAAGTCACATGCGTTACAGGCGCTCAAATAGCACAGAACCATAGAATGGCATACCATAAATGGCTCCCAGTGTAATATTTCCGTAAAACCCGGAATATTTCCATAACTGACATCCATCAGTTTTACACTGCAGCAGCGTCGCTGTAAATTAAGTAAATTTACCGTGCAAATCCGGTATCAGCAGTTAAAATAAGAGATTCAGAGAAGTGGTGTACTTTCGAAGGAGCTGGTAACTGATGGAAATCATCGGTGAGAGAGAGGGGGGGCAGGCACTGCTGTCTCATCTTATTAGAGCTGGCAGCTGTGGTGCATTCAGATTCTTATTTAATAGGAGACAACATATAAAATGCATTGAAACCAACCGCGACAGCGGAGTCGATTAAAATTCGATACAACGAACTCTGTACCTTAGATGCAACAAATGAATCAATAAAATTGATGCGTATTTTTTAAGGTGAGTTTGGCACCGATTAAATAATGATTTAATTCCATTTCAAGGCCCGTAAACAATGGTGAAATTGGCTACGTTACATCTTTGATTATAATCTAAAGCATGAAGCGTATAGCCTGAATGATCCCGAAGTTTCTAGTATTACCCCGCCTAAACAATCGTTGAAATCTACCCCACATGAATAGCATAGCATAATTTGCAGTTCATGTAATAGACTACATCACAACCCTCTTCGGGATATAATCATAAGCCCATAGATGCCCATAGACGCACTAACAGATGATGTACACAACGGATAAGGATCGAGTTGCCAACCCTCTCTGTGTAGTCAAGTCCAGACGAACAGAAAGTTAATTTTTTTGCTTGTTTGATTTACTGCCTGTGCCACCCACAGATAATCCGTGTCATTGAATCCCGTTTTTTAAAATTTGCTTGATCCTCTGACTGCGCAGAGTCCAGTTTTTCTTGATGTCGCACCTTCTTGAAAATTTTGCAGATGATTGGCAACAAGCTGATCGGCCTTAAATTCTGTAAATCCTTTCAGTTTCTTTTTTGTGGAAAAAATTACCGACACGGGAGTCCAATCGTCTTCAATTTTCAGGTCTTTCAGACCACTTTAGAACAAGTGCGCTAATAGCATGGTCTGTGGTTCGCCTACCGATTCTCCAGTTCCACTTTAATGCCATCTTTGCCAGGAACACTTCTCGCTTCGCTTGTTTTATTGTATGTCGCACTTCTTCTGGCAAGACACTTGGAGTTTCATTAAGTTCTGTCCCGAGGCTGCGTATCGCCCCCATGTGTGCTATTGCCTGTTCGTGCCATATCTATGGAAATCATTCATTATTTTTAGACTCGACCCTGGTGACAGATGAAATATATCGTTTCTCAGCCGCCTTTCTTTGATGAAATTTCTTCCTATTTAGGTTGTTTTCAATAGTTGGCTGCTCAGACATCCTTTTTACGTATCCTTAAGGGTTTGCACGGTTCCGCATAATCGATCTTTAATTTCTAATCTGTTTTTGTCATCGTTTCTCTTCGCTTTTTCTTCAGCTCTTTCGTTGAATTCGTGAATTCTTCGCCTGCCTTTATAATGCTCTTTTCTGAAAAGTTTCTCGTCGTTTCTATAATTGTTTTCATTAAATTCTGATATATTACGTTAATGCCAACTGCTTCTCGCTTTTGATCTTCTTGCATTTTGGGAACGTCGAATCTGTTACGGAAATTGAGTTGGAAGAGCGGAAGATTCTTCCTCACTGTAGTATAATCGAGTATATTCCGTTTTGCCCTCATCAATCTCTTTCTTTTTGAAACTGAGTTCAGCTGGCTGTACATGTGGCGAATCTTTAATCACTTCACGCATTAGACCTGTTCAACACTGCGTTTTTCGAAACCCTATCGCACGAGAGAGGTTCAGATGGCTCTCAGCGAGAAAAAGGCCATTCAGTAGGTGGCGTGAAAGCAAAGACGTTCCAACACGGATTCAGTACGAAGAAACGCGTAGACCGGCAGCAAAATCAGTTGCCTAAGTGAAAGTTGATTCCTGAAAAAATGCCATAAGGTGCTGGAGTCGAATTTCCAGAGGCAAACAAGGCATGCACGAAAGATGGTCCACCCCGAGATGGAAAGAAGGACAATTATAAAGTCCTGACGCCTTCTTACCAAAGACGAAGACACAGTTCGGTTATGGAGAGTGTAGTTTGAGGAATTCTTCAACCCCGAGCAACTGCAGAAAACTTTTTGAAGAGCTGCAGACAAAGAATAGAATAACAGAAGCTGCAAAAAGGCTTAGAAAGCGGCAGTGCCGCTGGAACTTATAAAATCGATGCCCAAAGCATTTCAGAACAAAGTATGTCTCGGCCTACACAAGTCTGTCAAAATGCAATGGCTACGGAGATGACACAATGGGACCGGAGAAAGGGGGTTTGTAGCAACTTTGTTCAAGAAAAGACACCGTAGAGAGTGCTCTCATTATTGAGGAATTAACTTACTGAGTCTCCCGGATAGGGTCTACGCAATGGAGTCAGAATGAAGGTACGGTGGAATAACTGACCGTTAGATACAAAGACCTGCGTTGGTTCAGATAAGAACGAAGCACCTGTGATCATATCTCCGCCTTACGCCAGATTGGTGAGAAGATGTAACAGTTTGTTCACCCGTTTTACATGTGCTTTGTTGACCTGGGGAACTCATGACTGGATCCCTTGCAAAAAGCTATTTGTATTCCTGTAAACATGTTGAATCGATGGCCAGTTGCTAGAGCCATTCCGTTATATATTGTTAACAGGTGCGTCGTTAGAGTACATGGCGTTAAGTCGAAACCATTTAACATTGGCACTGAACTTCGCCAAGGCTAAATTCTGTCCACTCTCCTGTTTGTGTTGTACATGGATAGAGTAGTGAGGAGCTGCCAAGGCGATGAGGGTTTCGGCATAGGAGATGTGAAGGCGAAGAGGTTGCTGTTTGCAGAGCCGTTTGTAGACGACCTTGTTTTGTTGGTATCTTCTGGAGCTGATCTACAGCCCTCTGATTGCAGCTTCGGTTAGCAGCCGAGTGCGACGAGGCCGGCAAGCGGGGCACACAACTAAAACCAAAAGCCTCGTGCCTTGTGATTCGAGCATCAGCTGATACCTTGATTACGGGCATCAGTTTTAGCTTTTCACGCTGATAATTTCATTCTCAGAGTTCACTAGGTGCAACTGTTTCTTTAAACTAGAAGTTATCACACATGAAATGCACTTTTAGATTACTTTATTTAAAATTTAATAACTCAAGAGCCAGAGTACTTCATATGACCTTAACACTGATCATTTACTACAAGTTACTCATATATTTGAGGTTGACGATCGATATCCTGTAACTACGGTAAAATTGCAGATTGCTGACGTAAATGAGCACTCTGACATAGCTTTCAGTCGTCATTGCAACTATCAAAGTAATATATAGTTTCCTTCAGCCAAGTAGAATATTTTTTTAAGAAAAGCAGTCTGAAATAATTGCAAACAATGAGGCTTGAATGACTGCAAGCAATTAGCATTTGATCTGTTAGTCTGTGAACTCGTGTCCTCACTGCGTACTATAATGGTTTATTGGGCATCTAGAAGACTAAATTACCTGTCTGAATGCAGATGCGCAACAAGAATGGTCTACGAGATGGAAAATAAACCTTTCAAGGACCGGCTGAAGGATCGAAGGGTGACGCAGCAAAAACAAAAACGGCACTAGGCACTTTATGAACAAGAATTAATGGGTTGCTTTCGACCGGAACGCCGTTTTCACGAGCCATGCAGCACCACAGAACATAAAATGCATTTCCGTGTTTAGATTGCTCGTTTAGCATATTATTGCTCATGGAAGACGAAGCTTAAACAAACTTTACGAGTCCTCGCCATTGTTTGAATTTCAATAACGCACTGAAATAAAACTTATGATAATAGACAGATAGTGCATTCACACTTTAAAGCCTTAGTAGCCCAGTGTTAACAGCCAATCAGCTAGAGAAAAGTGCGACAGGAAAACTACCCAAAATGCCCTCATTTGGTATATATTCTTCGCTTTAAAATGTAAATTGGTTCTGACGTGAGAACGGCGATCCAATGAAGAGAAAAATCTGGACGAAGTAGGCCTCCTTTCTGTGCAAGCATTGAGTCCAATCTTTTTCTAAGATGAAAGCTGAACTCTTCTCACAGAAACGGACCAACGTCGTCGAGCCGTTAGACCATATTGCATAATGTAGTGTGATATTACGTTGGCACAGTATCGAAATATGTGTAAAAGTTCTTAACTCCTCAATAAGCCGGTAAGACTATAAAAAATAGTCGACAACATCGTTCCGTTAGCGTGGCATTGCTGGGAAACTTACAATTTCCTTACATGAACTTGAATGACGGCACTGAGATTCGCAGAAGTCAGGTGTTGATCTAGACCTCTGAAAAATAAGCCATACAGGTCATATTTGAAAAATGGCTACAGACACCGTTCAGTGTCTGAAAAGAGACAAGCAAACGTATATAAGCAGGAAGGACAGGCTCATAAACTAGAGTTGCATTGAAGACGAAAATATTTCATAGAGAAACAGTGACCTCAAGAGATTTGGATATGACAATGAAACTGCACTGGCTATTGAAAGATAGCAATTGGCAACCATATAAAGAAAATCTTTACAAACCACGATAACCAGCACCCATAACCGTTGTTGTAATATAATTGCAGACTGTAACAAAAGCAATACGGTCATAAGGACTAAACATATTAAGACAGAACTCTGCAAAGGTATGAAAAAATCACGTGAAAGCTGTGGATTACCTACAAAAAAATTATGGTATTGCGCCATTGTCAGAAAAGCAGATGCCCACCCATTCATATCATAAGCAAGTGATTAAATATTGAGCTTAATTTAAATAGCCATTTTTACGAAAACCACGATATTGCCTACAAGCAAGCGAAAGAAGGCAGTACTACTTGCAGCAATGCCGTTTCATAGGAATTGATGGACTTATTTTGACTTTCTTTCACAACGGTGGAAGAAGATGGGCTGGGTGATCATATCTTCATTTTGGAGCATCGATGATTTGATACTAATCATTTAGTCACTCACTGTATATGAAATGAATATATCTGGTAATTACAATTATGCAAATGTGTTGAAGATGCGCCTATCGTGTAAAAGGAATAGAAGAAACAGAAAACTTGCAGAGATTGATCAGATTGACAAGGCATATTGCAAAGTACAGTCAACAGTATCAGACAGCTGTTGAGTCTTGAAAGGAAAATTATGCATGGCCATGAAAACTTCAAATCATTGTCGTCATCGGTCTTACGGTAAAGACACCCACGCCTAAATTTTTGATTTTGGCTCAGTTAAAAACTAAGGTTTAGCAGTCAGAAATATCAAACTGCGTCTACAAAGGAAAGATTGATCTACTCACAGCAGGCGGATGATGGCGGAAGCATGCCAATCTGACACGTTGTGTTCTGAGTGACTCTTTGAGGCCAATTTTGACTAAGGTTCTACTGTCACAGACACGCCATAGGGCAGCATCAGTTTTAATCTTTTACATGGTATTCATTCCTTATTCATTTAAAAGACATTCTAGCTTATAATCCAAACAGAATCGTTCGTTGCTGCCATATATTTTAAAGCTAGGTTATTCATTATAACGTAACCGTAGATGATACGCAGGCGTTCCATCAAATGATACGTCAGAGCTATCCGAAATACGTTTTGCAAGAAGCTTGCAATAAACAGACCGTGATGCTGTTTGTCCCTAGAGTCCAACACCCGCAAACCATAACAGAAAATTCTGCCCTCCTGCTTACTCAGGAGCAGCATATCCGGTAACGTACTTAGTATGATAGCAATAGTCAATGAGAAAAACGACCTCTCTGCGAAGGTGCATCAGCTCAAACGCTTTAACGGCTACAGTGACAACAAGAGGCAAAATTGTCAACGTGGCAACTGCTAACCTCAGACAAGACAACATCAAACTTGTTTACCATGATGAGGATGGGACAGAGGGTCCTTTACTGGACATGAACTGTTGTCTCTTGTACTTAAAGTATTAAGGCAAATTTAAAAAAAAACTAAGCACTGCCTCAGTCATCACCTGGACATTTTTACTGCTGAGAAAATGCACAATCGTAAACAGTGATCAGGATCCTGATAACATTTCCACCATTCTAAGTTGTGGCTGTGACTGAAGCAATTACTTCAGAAGCATTTGGCAGCATATGATAAAAGTTGACTGATCCCTGAGAGGGTTAAGAACAAAGTCGGTGAAGTGTCTCAATAGCCTCTGACCTACATTTGGGTAGTTCTCTACAGAAGCTTAAACGTTAGCACAGGATCAGGAATGTTGAAGACGCTGACCGCCGTCTGAACACGAAAGAATAAGCGGTGGTAGAAACTGAACACGGCTCCATGTACATGTGCCACGAAAAACAAAAGTATCATTTAATCAAGTAATAATATAATGACAATCGATCATGTAGATTTTCGCAATCCCTATATAATTTTATCAATCAGTCGGTCTCGATTACAACTGATTCATTTGCATCATCGGGGCAAACGTTTTTGACCCTGGGGCGCGGATTGAGCATCGGCAGAAGAAACTCCGAATCTTGAGCAGTGACATCTGATTCATTTGCCAAGGATTATTTACGGCCCTTCCCCGAGTCTTCAGTCGGTCAGTTGAGCATGAAAATTTCTGTTCTGAAAGTATTCGCAGGAGGTGTCTAAATCAGTGGAGCAGATTCCCACTTCTCAGTCTGGAGAATCAACGGATGTGTACTACGGTTTTCTCGGGATTGCATCAGAAATCTGTACTCCGGACCTCGTCGAGACGCTTCAGCCCAGATATTCGTCTCAGAAAGCTCATTTAGCCGCTTGTACCCGTCTAAGGCTGTAAGCATTTCAGGGTGGATTTGATTTCAGCCTTGCAACTTTTCTGGCTCTGTAATGATACGGTGACTTCATCAGTTGAAGCACCGATATCCCGCTCACCAGACAAGTCTTCCTGCAGTTACTCGGGTTACAGGAGTTCCACAAGGTACTTGTCCATCGCCAGTACATGGTGGTAAGAAGAATCTGGGCTTGTCCCTCAGGGATCGTGATACCCCTTTATTTCCGTTTTGGGAGCGGCGCATGTCCTGCCAGAATACCTAGTTTGCTATCTGGAAATTCGACCCCAGCGTCGAACCGAGCTTTCCTTAGAAATCAGCCTTCTCTGCCGGCTTGCCCGCTTCTTTGTGCTTCATTCGAGTTAAAGACTCCTTTTTTCCAACTCATCTCTTGAATGCAATTTCTTCTTTCGGTGACAGCCAGTTTAGCCTGCAGTGTCCAGCACTAAGTACGTTTCTGACATCTAAGCGGCAGGCCAACCAGTTTGAATCGGCAGCATTCGGTGGTAGCCTCGAGTATGCCGCTCTTAAAAAGCTGCCATTCGGTTTCAACGTCAGTCGTCATCACTGGGATCCGTTCAAACCGTCATACGATGTTTATTGCAAGTCTTGCCCTGTTATCTGCAAAAGATAATGTTTACCATTTGATTCTCTGGTTGTTTTTACCACCAGGTCTTAGAATAGTACTCCATCGTTTACGGCAAAGGGATTTTACAAAAAAGTGATGATTGGTTGACAGCTTTGCGCCTCTTTTAACACAAACATCCATTACAGAGAGTCATAAGTCAGATGATACGGTTATCAGCTCCATCATCGACCTCTGAGCATAAGCCTCTTTATTCCAGGTATAATGATACATGTTTGAATGCTTAAAAATGTTCATAATAACCAGTTCGTTGTTTACACAAAACCGCAGCGACTGCATGTCCTTATTGTTGAGTATGCTCTGACATGCATATCAAAATCTCCAATTAGAATGATTGATTCTGTAGTGGGCAGTTCCTACCGACCAGCTTCTACGTCTCCCAGGAAGTATTCGTATCAGATGCATAAACCTGCATCAAAATCAAGGCTTAGCACCGTTGTCACTTCAGCCAGATGATTGACGTGTCTTCAACCAAAGACTTCCATTCAATGATTCACTCAGCCAGGTCGGGGTCTGCCAGAACACCAACAACTGCATCAGCATGTACCATGATGTCGACCTTCATTAGAATGGCTTCCACCCGCAAATGTTCAAAAGTTTGGAGTGTTGGCGGTTCGTTGATGAGAGTCAAACTATGCCCAACTTCAGTCTCATAGACCAGTTCCTCTGAATGAGGAGATGTTCCAATTTCTGACTCTGAGCACCCAATGTCGGTGAGCTACCCACTGAACTGAACCATTGCTGACGTGCTATGATGGCAAGACATTCTCGAACTCCTCCGTTTAGAACCGGGAGCGGCTCCGTTGCCAATTGGCATCTTCGTCTTCTTCTTGCAGATCTTCTCCAGCTGTCGTTCGCCAGGCTTCTGTGCTAATGGCTACCGAACAGCGAAAGGTGAGTTCTGATCGCCGACGTTTCGCAGTCTACCTCAGTTCCTTAAGCTCATGCGAGGCCCTAGGTAACCCGGGCAACATCTAGCCGATATAGCAGTCAATGGGTGTACTGGCAGGTGGTTAAGTTGCACTGGAGATCTAGTCACGGTCCTTAATCCTCCTCCTTTCTCATCCGGGCTTGTGATGAACAAAGGCAGAGTTGATATAAATTTATAACAAATGTGTTTAAAGGAACGGTATTCTGAATGCCATACTGTAAAAAAGATTTAGTGCAGTCTCAATTTCTTCTGCCACTGTTGGCAATAGCCGCAGAATATTCGGATGGCACTGAAGAATTGGCCTCATTATGTTCAAATATTAGATAATGACGCATTTTATTCTCTATTTTTTGAACGGGGAGTGGCAGCGTTGAATCACTGGCAAAATTAAAAAATAAAAGCCAATGCTTTTAATTATTAGAGCAGTTGAGAAACTACAGTTACTGAATACTTAATTGATCAGAATGATTATTGAAAGCTTTAGCTCAGATTTTCGTTCATTGCTGAAATGGCAAAATTACCTATCATTATAAGGTATTTTCGTAGAAGATTCACAAAAGCTGGCTATATGTGAACTGCGTTACTTCAGTTCGCCACGTCATGAGTAAACTTAATTGAAGAAACTTTGAAAGACTAATTTCGACTCATTCTCGGTCGAAAGATGATCAATTGAAGGGAGCCTTTTTGACTCGTACACATCGAATGCATAGGTAGAGCAATTTTGTCTTAATCGATGACGTCAAAATAAAGTTCTTCTGCCTCTGCGAAAAACGAACCTCATTAAAACTCCCGCCTTGAAGGAAAATGCTATCCTCATTTGAATGGCAGAATGAACGACATGAATTTGCATACTTTGGTATTATTATCAGCCCACATTTCTCGAGATGGGACCATCCAAGCAGAATGAATTTTTTCTCCTAATCCTGGTATCATTTAAAGCAACCGTCAGAATGTTCTACGCACCTTTCCCATAATCGGTTTCTTCCTTCCGTGTTGCTCAAGAATAGTCGTTCCTTGTTCAGAGGGTAAACATGAAAATGCCTCTTCATACCTTTCTCGCTATTAATACACCTTAATCGCGTAATCAACGCTGTCAGTGCCGGTTGCCAGAAGTTTGCTAATAGATACTTTGAAGATTCATGATGGAGCTTGCCGTGGCACTCATGCATTTCGCAATGATACAGTAGCTTCGGGTAGTGTGTAAGGATAAACACTATGCCGACGTTTGCATTTCAAGAATCAAGAGAAAGTATTAGAATAATTTAATTAACGAAAAGGACTCATGCTAATGAAGCAGTGCCTCTGTTTCTTGATGACTCATTCCACTTTCGCCAAGTACACACATTCGTGAATGAATGATCAATAAAAATTGTTTCAGGCAAAATACTCTTTGTGGCACCGGCAGAGGAAACCGCACTGTCGGTGCATCCATCATCAGACCTTTTTGGTTCATTTAAGGAAGAACAATTACGATTCAGCAACTGGAAACAAGCCATAGCATCATCTAAGCTGAAAAAGCTATTTGCTGAAGTTTGATTTGGCATCTGATTGATTTTTAAGCAGTAATCGATGGTCTACATGATAACTACG
>UZAM01009646.1:7799-19191 GCA_900618415.1 Soboliphyme baturini | reverse complement strand
ATCACCAGGAGATCTGGGTAGGATGGCCATGAGAGATTCCACCAGTTCAATGCCGCATGATGAATGGCATGATAATTATCGGCTCATAAACCAGATAGTCTTCGATGGCACCGCCGACATTGAGAGGTAGGAAACGGGCAGGCGAACGCGGACTGGCTTTATGCTACGAAGAGGTATGAAAGACCCCGGTCGAGTGTTGAATATGATAGATGTGTTTTGGATGGTGTAAAATGATTTTAAATTAATGATGGATAATAAAGTTGTCCAACTGGACAATATAACGACAGATCTCTAAGCGGTTGATCTTCCCCGCAGTAGAGCGCTCGGCGGGCTGTTGCATTCGCAAGGACAATTCGTCTTAAAAATTGAAACTAACAGTTTTTGATTAAAAGCTTATAGTTGATATGTGACTCGTAGAAACATTGCTGATCACACTCCTTGATAAAGTATCCTCTTCTCTTTACCCTTTTCATAATTTTGCTCTCTGCAAGGAGAACGCTGATCGAACCTTTTACTATATATCATTCCAAGAGTTATTGTGCACTTAATTGATCTAGAGATTAATCAAGAAACGAGATGTTTAACAATTTTGGATACTGAAAAGTGCTGCCAAAGTCCGGCTTGACTACACTGGACTGCCTCGGAGTAGCTTTTTTGTTTTCTTTATATTCCAGAAGTAATGCCATAGTACAAATGTGAAAAACCAGTTGGCGGCGGTTCCGCTGTAGTAGATGGCGGTGAGGTAGACGAGGTTGGCGGTGAACGCATCGATGAAGGCCGAGAGCAGCTGGGGAATGGTAGCGAGGGCCAAAATGATGAGGCCCAACGAGTAGATGCTTTGCATAAAGACGGCCGGCTGCATGAGCAGTGGTAGAACAGCGTTACCGCAGGCGACCCTGAACACGAGCAGTTGAGAGATAGCGTGCATTAGGCACCATGTGAACCTCATGTAGCCGCCGTCCAGGTAGTTCGCTACGCACTTCTCGGTTCCGAGTAGGAGGTGAAAAAATCCGTAGTCGTACACCACCACGTCGACGGTCATGAACAGGTCGTTCGAGGGTGGGGACAAGGAGGCGTTGAAGTGACAGTCGAAAATCGAATTTACGTGCAACAACGAGTACACGTGCTGAGCGAGGGACACCATCAGCACTGCCGACTGCAGAACGGTCATCACGATGACTACGGTCCGGTTGGGCAGGTTGAAAGAGCCGATCTTCGTCGACTCGTCGGTTATGACGAAAAAATGACCGCACATGTGCATGTCCAAGGACCATTTGCACCGACTGACCTATGCCGTGTGATTGGAGGATGGTGCACACCACCTGAGCATTCACTAATTAATTACGGTCATTGCCAGTGCGAGTAAACAAGGCGGTACAGCAATCAACAAGTTGCAGGCGATCACCGTAGCAGCAACAACAACGCACACCAAAAGGCCGTCGCCACTACTCCGCTCGTACCACGTCGGTTGTCCTCCGGGGGCGGGCGTCGACTGCTGTTTATGAACAGACTTCCATTTCATCGTTATCGATCAGGCGCGAGCAAGCCGGACAGCACTTAAGTTGTTCCTCGTATTGCATGCATCGCAAATACCAATCAAGACTGACAAACGGTCCTCCGGCACGCAGTTGGCCGGAACGGGCTGCTCGGACCTGAAGTGGAGCCGATTGGTTCTTTGGCACCATGATGCGCAACAATGGCACTTATGTTACCTCAGTCTAAATCAGTCACTTTTCTCAGCCGCAGTCGCGGTAAATGGCTTTCGTAAATCCAAGGACGTGCGCCACCCTGGGGTTGGGTGATGTACAGTAGATTGTGCTCATTGATCCACTGCTATTTTCTGACGCATGATCTTCTAAGGCCTATCAGATACGTGATACAGTGCATCAAAATTGATTTGGTAATCAGCAGATGACACTTCATATCCGCTGTCCTTGTTCTCTCATCGTGTTTTTGGATTTGCATCATGTAGTCACACCGTCCCCTGCTTACTAATCGCCTAAGGGACCGTTTAAGAAGGCCATAGTTCGTCAGTATTTTATCATGTATAGTATATGGATTTATGCAGCAGCAAGTAACGGGTATCAGGCTTTCAGTAGATGAAGTCACAGAAGCTGTAAAAATAAATTTTGAACAATAGCGAGGATTGCGGTATCGATGAAATCAGACCAAGGCTCCTTAAGCTTTAGGCGAAGATGGCATGTTGTATCTATCACGTATCTGTCAAGCCACAATGGTTACGGATAAAATACCAGTGGACTGGAGAACGGGCATTGTAGTACTCCCGTTAAGCGGACCATAGCGAAGTGCTCCAAGTATTTGGGCATTACCTTATTGAGCCTCACGCAGAAGGTCTACACAAAGGTGTCGGTAAGGAGGTACTGCGGAATAACTGACTTTAGAAAAGAGCACTGTGGCTTTAAATCAGGAAGAAGCACCTCTGACCGGATCTTCGCCTTAAAACAGATTATTGAGAGATCGCGGGAGTTAGATCATCCAGTTTACATATGCTTTGTTGACCTGAAGAAAGCCTATGATCAAAGAGCGTGCAAAAGGCTATGAACATGCTTGCAAATGTATGTGATCAATGGCCAGTTGTTCAGAGCCTCCGAGTTACCATATATTAACAGCCGACCCTTTTTCAGGCTAAAAGGCGTAATGTCAAGACGATTGAACAATGACATTAGCTTCTGCAAGGCTGAGCTCCATCCGCTCAACCGTTTGTGTTGTTCATGCATAGGATTGACAGTGCAACGAGGGGACAAGTGTATCAGCGAATGAGATATGGTTTGTTGAGCTTGATTTGTCAGCATTTTTCTAAACTGATCTTCAGCACTCGTTCGAAAGTTTTGCAACCGAGTGCGAAGTGACCGGTGTGCATATGAACGTGTCATAATGGTGCTTCATTCTCCTGAAAACGGAGATGCAGTGGAACTGGTAAGGAGGTTCACGTTCCTCGTAGTCGCATGTACTGTCGACAAAAAATGAGAGAAAGAGAGATCGACCGGCAGATGCAGTGACTAGCGGCATTCTGTGTGAACTAGCACCAACCATTGTGACTAAGGCAGAGCTGAGCTTGAGGACGAAGCTGTCTGTGTTGAAGTCGAATGTCACCCACTACTCACCTGTGCCCATGGTATATGATCGGGGGCCATGAGTGAAAAACTTTGATCCCGGGCACAAGCGGCTGAAATGAACTTACCGTGACGAATCGGTTCGGAGTACAGATTTTCGAGAGAACCTTGGTGCACAGCCGCTGCTTCTGCGAATTGACAAGTCACAGTTGCAGTGGTTTCGATGCATCTTGGGAAACGAAATCGCTACTTCTTGTCCAATCGATCGATCGAAAATTGTGGAGGGAGGGTCAAGAATGACCTGAAGCAATTGTTTCGCCGACTCTGTTCCACAACCCAAGTTATTTTTTACTGAACCTCAAACGCTCGCTCAGGTTATTGAGAGGGTCAGTACCACTTGCGAGCGTTTAACTTTTCACGTTCAGCTGCTTGCTTCCGCCAGGTCATCTGCTGGACCGGTGGTTTCTGCCAGTCTGCTGGGAAGAGACCACACTATATTGCGCCAAGCTGTTTTGCTGATTTCTCGCATCAGCAAGATATGTTCGGGGAAATTAATCGAGCAAATCGCATCAATCAATCATTATCGGTGCAACAATGTGGTTGCATCCATCGCTGCTGATTGACACTGGTCATCCCTTCACATGAAGTTCCGGAAAGCCACGTCGGCTCGCCAGGAAACTACTGGCATAATAAACTTCATCCAAAGCTGTTTGGGGCTTCATCGCCGGACAATCATACCTTGTATTTCAGCGACAATGAGGTTTTAGGATGAACAGAATTTGCTTATTGCAAATAGACTCATTTTTCCACATTGAGGGCGAAGGGGATCATTTGACGTTTTTGTAATTTTGATTTGCTTTTGTAACCGAAACTTCTTCTTTACGTTTTTCATCAGATGGGAGAACTTTCATCGCGTGTCTAAAGGTAGCCATGGGACATCACCGTCACCGTCCGTACCGATCACCCAGAAAAGCGCAAGGTCTTCATCTAGACTCCAAACAAAAACAAAAAAGAACACGAAAACTCACAACCACGGCACTGCAGTGAATTAGTTAACTTATGGTTGAAAACATCAAACCACGACCAATCATCATTTCGTCAAGAGGGCTGTAACAATTCAATATTGCAAAACAGCTCTATTTATTTCTACAACTTGAGAAAATACCCTAGATGTTGGAATGATACAGAATAGGCATGAGTTTTAGGCATTGCATAACGCAAGCTGGAAGAACAGCAAGCACGTCAGCACACCCGTTTAACACTATTCTTCTTATGTCGTATAGCTAGAGGAGATGAATAGCAACTTTTAAGTTCAGTGTAAAGTTTTCTAATCCAGTGAATGGTCGCCGCGGTACCATTCTGAGCATCAGCTATGCTGCCGAAGAACCTTAGCAGGGGACATTCGGAAATAATGTGCTGCATAGTCTGATCATCATGACTACAGTCACCTGCTGACTGTGCTTCATATTCCAGCGATGGAGTAGGTATCCACAGCATCCTCGTCCTGTTCAAATCCTGTTTAATCTCGACCATTCTAGGCGATTTAAATCCAGAATGGCATCGAGGGGTGGGCGGTTCTGTGGTTGGGTTAAAGATTAAACTTTTGTTATGGACAGCTGTAGCGTCCCACTCTGCTCGCCACCGTTCATCGAGACTCGGACGCGGTGTCGTTGCTCGTTTCCATGGTGGACGGCGTGATTTCAGGCGTCGTGCTGGTGGCTGTTGGAGAAGACGATGGATTAGTAACTCGCGATTCCTATCAATGTTTTGGAAAATGCGATACCCTGCTCGCTCAGCGGAAATGAAGTGGTTCAATATGCGCTAGGGCTGAGGCACGCAGCACACGGGCACTTGCTCCTCAGAATGGCCGGCAAGGTTTTGTAACAAGTCAAATTCTTCTCTTAGTCTTCTGCTGCTTTTCCAGATGTGGCTTAAATGACGGAGTTCGATCAAGGTAACGCTCAGATATTTTGGCGTCGATTCGTTCTGCACTTTCTGTTGACCACAAACTTTTCTTGAAATGTTTTCATCTTTGCTCTTCTTCTATGGCCCTCATAAGGACATTTCGGTTTGTTTTTCTTCTGTGACCCTCATAAGGGCCTTTGGGTTTATTTCGAACTGATTTACCTGTTTGGTTCTGAGAAGAAAGAGGTTTGTCACTAGTCGAGCCAAGAAACGGTTTTCGCAACGTTCGGCTGCCAGGTGACGACTTTCGTTGTATTGTTAAGCTTTGGCGCACTTAGGTAAAAACTAAGAGGAGCACCACGTGAAGGTTGTCGCCTTGTCCCCATTTAACACCATGAATACATGGGAGAGAATTTTTGCCCGCTCAGCCACAGGCAACTGTAATTGTTCCGTCCGTATCGTAGAAAGTTTTTTGCGCTATAAAAAGAAACTTAAGCAACGGTGGGGTTGGTCTGCTGCTAGACTGGTACAACGTTGAGAATGCTTTAGTTTAAGAATCACACTCCCAATAACATAGAAGAGGAGCTACACTTCGTTCATAGAATCGACTACGACTCATTGAGAAGACTGAAGAGTTGAATCTCCTGAATGAAGAGTGCATATCTGCAGTTCGCATTGGACAGACGACCTCGGTGTTTCCCAACACGTAAGTATTTCGTCGAGGTAGTCTTTCAGTTAGGGTTGGAGACCGTAATCGACAGAGACAAATGAAAATGAGGTCTTTCGATAAACGAAACCTTTCATGTTTTTGCACAGCACTGTTGTTTCGCTAATGTTAATGAAGCTTAAACCGCAAAGTACCTCATGATGTATGACCGTTAAACATGGTACCTCAAATTGATATTATGCAAAGTTCTCTACTCTGACAAAGTTCATGCCCCTCTCTACAAGCAACGACATTTTTCAACGTTTTGTATCCCCCCCCCCCACGCGTCAGCCACCAGTGCGAGGTTAACAAGAGGAAAACGTTATGAATATATTTCCATTCTGTTTTCTGGCCGTTTTATCAAGCCAAGCGAGGCATCTGATGATTTATTCAAATCGGCGATCTTCAGTACCTGTTCGTTCGTAACCCTGAGGTTCCATTCTGCTTTCAGGATGGCGCGTAGAGAGCGTTGTTGGAAGCTGTGAACGTCAGATATCTCGATATTGTATATGAACACCGCGAACACGGCTGCTTTCGGAGTCATGACCTTCCCATCAGTTCTTATGGTGCAATCCTTCCATAATTTGTCCATATGTCATGTAGTTTGTCATAATTCTCTGATGCCAGCCTGATGCGTCGATTCACTTCAGGATGAATGCGCCATTATTATTCACCACAGTTCCAAGGCACTTGGAATGGTCCACTTGTCAATCTTAGTACCAGTACACAGTATTGTTGGGCTAACGGTCTCAGAGGACATCCTCACAATCTGGCGTTCATATGTGGCTCCACTCCCACAGCGATGTTGCACACGCGTTCAGTAAGTGTCGATACGACACTTCCGGAGTCGCTCAGCAAAGCGACGTCATCACAGACTCAAGGTCCGCTAGGAATATAGTCAGGTATCTAGAGTTGCATCGCCGACTGACTGTAAGTCTCAGGACCTCAAACATAAGGTAGTCCACCAAAGCAGTTAATAACAAAGGAGGGAACACCTCACCTCAACGAACTTCACTTGTTTTGTTGAGCCAGATCGAGAATGGTCCTTCAATTTAGACAACGCGTTCATTCCCGTCGTACACATCTTCTATCAGGTTTATTGGTAATTCATTATTGCTGAATAACACCTCATACTGTCTGACGATAAACCAAGTTAAACGCTGCCTGGAGTCCAGAAACGTCGTCTGCAATGGAAGTTCGAAGCTCCGGCACTGTTCTATGATTCGCTTCAGCACAAAGATGAGCTGTGCGTGCATGAGTGCTCACTCCAGAAGCCTGTTTCGCTAGTTCACAGCCAACGATCAGCGGATTCCCTTAACCGTCCAGGAATGATTGATTTCCGCAGAGAACTCCATTGCCGGCAGGAGGGTGTTCCTCAGTAGTTGACACAGTCAGCCTGACTATCACGCTTCTCTTGCAGTCTTAGAGATGGCCGACTTTCGCCAGATGCAGTCAAGTTCAGCGGCAAAGATTTTCACCCTTGCACGTTAGGATTTCCGCCCCATTCCCGTCACGGTCACAGGACCTCTAGCACAAGGTGAACAGGTTAATACCTGTTTGGTGGTGATAATCGAAAGTTGGAGGGCAATCATCAATTTGATGTCAACATCCGGACTCAGAGCGGGAACTGATAATTTCTGCTGTTGCACATATTTTGTTCAATTTTTGTCTTTTTAATGCTGGTTCTGCTGGCTTTTTCACTGAGCTAACATTTATGTCTTGATGATGCCATTGTGGTGGTAAGAAAATGCGTTGGCAATAAAATATTACCATGGTTCTTTTTTGTGTCATCAATTATGGAACAAGTTAGCTACAAAACTTAAAGCTTTCAGAATACCCGCTTTTCCTACCCTTTTTGTTGTGCTCTATTCGTGACGCTGTTTTTAGTTGCAGCTTATGGTGTTACGGTGACCAGTTAAGAACACCGTATTTCTGCTTCTTTTATTTCTTCCTGTCCCACTACTTCAAGTGCCATTCAAGCATTCTATTTGGATCGAATAAATGCCTACTTGCTTTTCAATCTTTTCGATGTAATGTCAGTTTTTATGAGATACTCCTGTTCTAGTTGGAGATCTTCCTGCCATCAGAGTTTGAGTTCAGTACTCGCTTAGTAAGAGACGGCAAAATTCGGTTCAAGTGAAAACTTTTCTGCCATTTCTGCAATCAGGAATTATTCACATGAGTGGGTGATTGGCCAGAAGCATGCCCACAAGAGTAAGCCTCGTTGGATACCTGTTTTAGGGATTATGACAGCTATTCACCGCAAGTGCAACCGCATGCAAAGAATGTCCTCCACCGCTCTGTGCCCTGCTAAGCATACCCTTACGTTGGACGTTGCCAAGGTCGTCAGACGCAGGGACCATTCGTAATACCGTGTTTCCTTCAGAAGTATCACGGCAAACGTGAATGCAGAAGTTGGGGCTATACTAGTTAGCCAATTTCTCAGCTCTTGACCGTTCAACTGACTCCAAGGTTGTTATTTACTCCTTATTTGTTGATATACTCTTTAAGATGAAAAAATGAGGCAAACACCGAGCAACTGCGTTGTGAGGGCGATTTCCTGTTGCCATTAAGCCAACATACATTTACTCAACAAGCTAAGAAGTCAAAGATGATCCCCAGTGCGGTAGAAAAATGAGATTTCTATCACTGAGGCTGACGGTGGATTTAGTCGTTTACGACGAGTGCCCAAACCGCAACTTTAAGCTTGGACATCGGGGTTCTTACAATGTGAGAATCTTGAAAACTCTGTTTCTTTGTACTTCATGCCACTGTAATTTGATAAGCCTGCCATTCCAGTTTTGCAAGTAGTTTTGTGCACAGTTTAGTGAGTTACTTTTCTTTTTACTCTTATTAATTTGATATTTAATTTGGTTCTTTTTTTATTTTTCCATCTATGCTGAAAATTACAATTTTTCAACTAGTAAACATGCCTTTTTGCGAGCATCGATGCTGCCTGTTTCACTTTTGCCCACAAGTCGTCATTTTTGTTCCTAGGATAGATGCTGTGATACAAATATTTGTTCATATTTCCTTTAAGAACTACCACAGGCTTTAGCGGGTGTTCTACTCCTAAATTAAATATCCGTGAATAGCATACGTAATTCACTTAACCTCGTCAGCCACTGACTTCAGTATTCATAGTCAGGCTTTCATGGCTGCCGTAGAAATTTACGCACAAAACCATGCATCACTCCGCTATGCTATCTCACACTTCAATCATTGGATTTAAACATGGCCGTCAATTATGATTTTGCACTATATATAAAATATGCCATAAATTGTGTCATTTATGTAAGCATGCTGTTTCTACAGACGACAATCCTCAATCTTTGGGTAGGGTTAAACTTTCGGGGCATTCTTTTACACAGGTTTGTTTCAAGGACACATAGAAGACCCCTGACTACTGCTACCTCGTTATACAACGGTTCCATGGCATAACAGATCAATACAGAAAAGAAAAGAAAATACACTCTACCGTATTTTGCCGCCCTGGCATGTGATTCTTCACTTTTGGTGTTGCGTTTCTGATCATATTGCATATGTACTGTCATCTGAATCACGTGGACTGGCCGGTGTTCGACGATGAATCGCGCCGGACTCAACATATCGTGTTGTCGTTACCCATGAAGCCTTGCCACCCGCTGACAGGGCTATCGGTGGCCTGGAGAATTTCGCACATGCGGTGCCTGAATTTCTGTTCGATTTTAATCCTAGTCGCTTGCCCCAGCATTTGACTAATCGACATCTAACCGCAAAGTGACGGTGAGAGTCGCGACCTCATTCGTTCAAAGGGGGATTCACTTTCGCCTCTACATGAGACTGCCATTGTAACTTTTTTCTAAAGGAATGAACGTATGGTGCTCTAACCCAGCCACGTCCTGGTGGCCTCATCGCAACTGCGACTGCTTATTTATCGCAGCCAACCTCCATCAATGGAAGTCGTTGCCTTATTCGCATCCCCGGGATGCATTGTCTTCGCATATGTATTGTATTGTGCTGTATCATGCTGTTTAGAATTACGTGGAAATATACAGTAGTACCTGTTTTAGTATTACATACGATAGTGTTTTACTGTAGGCATTCAGTATTTAATTGTTTTGTTTTAAAAAGAATGTGTATGTTTACAAGAGAGACATCTTGTTTATTATGATACTCATTCGTCATCATGAAGCTGAAGGTTAAAAGTAATGCGCATTAGCATAAACTATCTCTGAAAATTGAGAGGCCGTGATCACAAAATGGGCTATCGCGTGAAAACAGTCATCATCATAGTTGGCATTCTGAACGCTCTGTTTTGTGACCGCTCGGTTGCATTATTCAGCAGTTCATCTGTGTGAATCAGGAGACAATTTAAATAATTATACTTCGACAATAATCGCAATGTGATGGGATGACTACACAGTGGATGTGAGGAAACAATTGCCTAAATTACAGAAAGCAATGGGCCAGATGCCCATGGTAGACCTTTGACGAATGGACAATAATGGGTACGGGAAAATGACCATGTGGGCGTCCTTTCAGAGGATATTCAGCTCTTGATCTAAAACTCCATCGGTTGAAACAGACTAGTAGCTAGAGAATCCTGCAATTGTTCATATATCCCAGAGATGAGCACAATATCATCAGATGATAAGAGGAAAAGGTCGGAAGAGTAGAACAGAGTGCAAAAAAAAGCAGAAGCAAAACATGCAAAATTGGCAGCTAAAAACCATAATGTCAACAGATAATATGACTGCTTCGTTTCGAGGCGAAACAAATTTCAGTTTATGCCAATTGTGAAGGAATAAATGAAGATGCACTATGTCTTTTTCACGGAAAGCAACCGATGGGCAACCAGGAGTGGTGAATAGTAAACGAGATAATGCCAATTTGCTGAATCACATAACATTCCTGAGCAGCCTAGTGAAGCAGGCAAATTATATCAGTTAGTTAATTAACCCATTAGCTGTGCCATGAAATTCTACAGCTTCTGTAGCGAGGTGCGTTGAGGGCAAGGTGGAAACTTTAGCACTATTTGTTGTTCTGAACCATAAATAAACAGATGACCTACAAGTTAATTGACGGATACAGGAAGCTCTCTCAAAGACATTGATAATAGAAACAAACCAGTACAAAAACGTTAAATATTGAGTAAGGCATGACAACCTTGCATAATGGTTGCTGCCAGTCATTCATGTCTCTAGTTGATCAGAGTCCAGTACGTTTCTTGGCAGCTAAGAGGAATATCGTTATCAATCAGTCAACGGTTTCTTCGCCTGTGCAAGTAGGTGTTATTAACCACAACAGTCACCACCCAACCGTCATCGTCATCATTCTCTGTAAACTGATGATTGTATACGGATTTGTTATGACTGTTTTCTTCATTTGAGGCAGGTTATAATTGTGACAGCAGTCTCCATTGATTTTGGAAAACGTTTTATGTCTATTGCTAGCATTCACCTAGCCAGTTTCACCATTGAGTCTGAGATATTTGAAGAGAATACATTTGGATTCCTTTTTCGAACATGAGTCCTATCGGTTGTTTTCCGGCGTCAGAACGAAAGGTTTCTTCAGTGATCCTGAAACGAAAACAGCTGCACGGCTTTGCTCAATATGAAGCGGAATCTCGCACTCGAAAGGACAACCTTAACGTTCAAAACAACAGTTGGAACATCTCCCAAACCAAACGCCAGAATATTAAGTATTAAGACTATTTGTATATGCA
>UZAM01009638.1:4953-17340 GCA_900618415.1 Soboliphyme baturini | reverse complement strand
GTTTTATTCCAAATATTAATATGTATATATTCATAAACCTAACCATGTATATATTTATCTATTAAGTGAATTTATCATTATTTATTACATATTTATTTTTATCCCGCACCACGCTGCTTTTAGTTTAGATATCATGGTCACGGACGTAAAAGATTGCCAAGTAAATGACCAAAGCATTACATGGAAGAAATACACCATAAACAAAGAAAATCAGTGCAAAAGACTGACATGCAATAGATTTGAAAAGGGTGACAAAAGAAACATACAAACGAAAAAGAACAAAAAACATATCTCCTCTACCCGTTATTAATTTGTGCCAAAAAATGAGTACCGTCGTGGGTTTGGAGAGCCTTACAAATGTTCATAATAAATAAACATTTTTCCAAGATTCTAACCATCTCGTAGCCTATCTATTACAGTAGATATTATTATTATTAAAGAGTTGCAAAAATTCAGCATGTACTGCCTACCGCTGGATTTTGCTGTACGGCTTTGAGCAGAGAGCACAGATCTTGGATGCCCTTGGCGGCACGGACCGTTAAATGTTCGACAACGTCGAATTCGAGGGCGTCCCTGTACCTCGACTGTAGCAACAATTGGTTCACTCCGCGGAACAGCTCCACCCACTGCTTGTCGTTCTCTCGCAGAGCAGGGCGAAATCGGTACATCGTCTCGCACAGCTCGCCCATCAGCTTCAGAGTACCGTAATCGACTACCGGCTGTTCAGGGGTGGGCAACGGCATGCTGTTCTAAACAGAACGAAAGTCGTGTCGCATAGGTTTCGACTACCAGCAGACAGGATTTTTACACGTTTGTGCAAAATATGCTCGGCTCAGGAAGACTGCGAAGTTATTATGCAAATTTAAGCATCCACACTTTCTAATAAATTTGAAAATTAATGAGGCTAATGCTAATTTTGACGCTGGGGATTGGGAAGAACGCCAAGGTAGGTGATGAAAAATTTACGAAGCAAAATTGCCATGATATTTGGCTAATGGACGTGTTTCCCATACGAGCTAATCTATCTAAAACGTCTTGCATGAGAGAAAAACTGTGTTGAAAACGCGTGAAGACGAAGCAGGGACGATTGCTATGAATGTAGTGGATAATTCAACAATGCTATATTAAAAGTTTAATAGCTGTGCTGCTCTACCAGCTGCAGCGTTGGGCTGATCATTACCTTCTGGAACTTCTGGTTATCCTAATGTCAACTGATGCTCTGCCAAAACCCCAAATATTCGTTTTAAGAACACACAGGATGCCAAGAGTTATACATATTTGGGTCGCATAGCAGCCGTTGGCCATGGAATGGCTAGACATCCTCAAAAGAGGAGGCGCGAAACTCCACCTGTATGGAAGTCCCATGAATACGAATCAGGAGAGAAATATGGGCAACCCTCTCGTAGCGAAACAAGGTCGCTGACAAAAGCTCAGGAGGGGCAGCCAAGAGTAGAAAGAAAATCATGAAGATCAGGATTCTGGAGATTTTTTTCGTGGTCACTCCCGTAACGAAGTCACGAAGCAGCGAAACAGGGTGAAAGATGTGATCGTCTAAAGTAAGTGGATGACATATGGAATACTGTTGTAGCGAACGGATATACTCAGTGCCTAGCAGAGACCACGTGGCATATCTCCAACGCGATCGGTAAATTGTATTCTAAGGATATAAGACTTCAGATAGAGCTGGAAAGCAGCAGAGCTCCTCATCGAGTTGCAAGGAGCTGCATCAACTTCTGTCCAATATCCATTTTGAATACTACGTACTGACATGAAAACTTAGGCAAACGAAATTTTTAAAATAAATTGCTTTCATCTTATAAAATTGAAAAAATGGAATAGCAAAAATTCAGTTTAAAAATGTTTGGATTATACCCAGCCTTATAATTCAAATACTTGTGATAAGTTATATACCGTAAAAATTTTGACAGGATAAATCGTAGCAATCATCCTCCTTGAAACAATCCTTCCGTCCAACGAAACGACCAGTTGCGAGGCCAAATCGCGACTTACATCGCCTACCCTCATACCCGATGGCGGGATCTTCAGCATTGCCAGAAGAACGGCCACGTCGTCCCTATGAATCAGGCCTCGGTAGAATAATTTCTCCAACATAAGCGGAATGAATTTTTGTGTGATTCTGATTTCGCGACCAAGAACGAGGAACGCTTCCTCTAACAGATTCAACAGCAAGGTCTTTTCCTTCTGGATAGCTTCTGACATCCGACCAATGATGCCCATTTGCTCTGCGTCTTTAGAAATCTATGAAAGCACAATCGGTTGATTATCAGGGCTAAATTTGATCATCTGTCTGTAAACAAACAAATAGTTTTAAATAAAGTAAATGATCACATCGCAAAACAACGTGATTAACAACTTTATATTTACTGTTTACACGTGTATACAACAATGTGTCTATTGGTTGAGAAAATGTGCGAAATGCTAAATAAGCCAAAATTTATTTGGCTTTCAAACTACTTGTCAACTGATATAGGCTCATAAGGAGGTTATCGAAGTTTAAAATCTATCACTACCAACAAACAAGAGCAATTTCATTACGCACAGTATACCTAGCATAAGTAGAAAAAAAACCAATGGAAATTATTACTATTTTTTTCTGTATTCTATCTTACTCATAGTCAACTATATGAGGTCTGAGAACATTCTCATTGTACCTAAAACAGCAGCTTTCTGGCAATTTTTTAATAGTCTTTCTGTGAGTTTCAGGTGGTCCAAACTCGTTGTCACTGATTTCGGAACGAGGTCTTTTGCAATGATGAACTCTGCAGTTGTTCACATAGCGCTTTGACCATTACACCTGCTTCAGATCGATGGCCAGGTTTCGCTATTCTCGTATTTTCTTCATTCAAGGATTCATTTCGTTCCCGTCTAGTGGAACAACAGCATCGATATCTTCAGGTGTTTGATTGTGATATCCAGGATTAAGATGTATGAACTACTGCGATCAGCCGTACGATTAATAAGTATGAAATGATCGAAATCAACGGTATCCTCAGGCACAGTCATTGGATGGTTCAGAAATATTGAGTTGTTTCTGAGGTTAGACCTCATTTCAAGTATTAATTATTATTGTATGTTCTTGGCGCGCTTTTGTAGCGTTTCAGTACTAGATTTTCATAAAAATGGAACAACCAGCGACAGCGCATTGAATCGACTCCTTTGTACTGCCGCACATCTGACATTCATCTAAGACGTTTCCGTCAGGATGTATTTCCTAAGGGTTCTTCTTATTTCCTACGGTGATCTCTTATTTCCATCTCTTTGTAAATATTCGTTTCCGAAAACGATTCTCTTTCTCGAACTCAAGCAAGGGACATTCCTCAGTCGATTCTAGCAGATATAAAAGCAGCGCAGTATCATCCACACAGAGCTTTCATACTCTGTTCATCAAGTTTAGATATCACAGTTCCTTCATACCACATCATCGCTCTTTCCCGACTTTGCTGGGGGGTACCTATGAGTTGGGCTATACTGAAGAAGGGCGTGTTCGAGGATTAATACAATTTGCCAACTAATCCGATGGTGTTCGAACATACCCATTTTCAGTGCAACTCAAATATGCACTATTGCACTGCACGTGCCCAAGTATCATCGAGGGGTGACCTGTTTAAATGGTTCGCAACGGAAAGGTGTATTTATGTCTGATAAATGCAATATTAGGAATTAAAGGTTATAATTACTAGGGGAATTATACACTATCACAGTATATTGAGGTTATATTTTGCCCACTGATTATGATTAATCATGAACATACCGATAACCAGCTCGATGACTAAAAATTGACTGATAGTTATTGGGTTATTAATTTCATGAATCTCTTCTCACCTCCGGTGAATCGCCGGCTGCCTTCAACGCTTTCTCTAATTTCTGGATGTTTTGCCTGTCCTCCGGTCCTTGAAACAAATCGGTTACTTGGCCCAGAACCAACGGAAGTCGCAGTCCCGTTGTCATAAAAACGAGGTTCACAGAGTCCATTATTTGGACGAGAGGATGATGCTGGCGTTGTACGGCTTCAGGAATTTCTTGCAAAGCTGAATACAATTCGCCAGTCATTTTCGTTTGCCGGTAATCCACAGAAACTTGCGGGACTTTTGCAAATGCCACTTTTACCTAGGAGTTATAAAAAGGAGAGTAGCAATCAAGTAAAAATATTATAAAAGTAAAATACACATTTGTATGAAATATTTCCTAACCATTTATTTTCCAATAACTTTCATTTGATAGACTTTGGAGCTTTATGATCTTAAGAAAGCAGCATCTGGCGCAATGCTAAAAAGTACTCTAACCTCAAATAAGATATTCAGGCATGCAAATCGTGTTTAAGGCAGGAACGGCTGCATCATACGTAATGCTGCAAATTTCTACTGGATTAAGTGTCAGTCAACTAGCGTTTCTCGTAACAGAGCATTTGAGAACCATAAAAATTAAAGATTTTTGAATCGAATCTCGACTAGCTTACTTCTACTTTCATCGTATACGGTAGAAAGCCAGTATCCCTATGTGACAAGACTGAATCATGGGCTGACAGGTGTATATGTCGAAGCTGCATAATGTGCCGTATGATTGATAGCAGCACAAACAGCACAGATCAGTAAAGCGAAAGATCATAAAGGGCATATTCATGGTTTGCTTATTATCATATTATTAAATCAGTAAGAACGGAGACTAGCGAAATGGGCTTTTTTTCGCGGTACTACAAGCAACTCGGTCAAGGTGTTAACCGAATTGCAAATGAGGAACTACGCTGAACACCCTTCGTTGTTAGCGATGGGATTTCACCTAGGAAACTTGCCAATTGTCAGTGATCGGGACCATTTGATTGCTCTGAACCTGCCACATCCCTTGCTCCTCATCAAGGAGTCGCAACGAATCGCCCTGACTGATCCCCTAACGCGATCCTCTGTGATAAAAGATTTTCCTCCGATCGATACAGTTTGCGACCGCGACAAGTCTCTTCGAACCTGTGCATGTTTATGATATGTTTAAACGTTCGAACATGAAGCACTTTTCCCTCTTCACGTGATGCTAACGAGAAAAGACCGTCGGTTTTAGAACATACCTTTGGAACAGCAGCTGGAGCTGCAGCCATGGTCACTCGTTCCTCACTGCTGACCATCAGCAGAGGAAGGATACAATGGCAGATATCCTGCATGGTCACTTCGGCCTTGCCCGTCAGCTGGTTTATCAAAGTCGTCACCTGGTGCTGGTGAATCACGCCACGTTCGTACAACTTCTGTAAGAACCGCTGCAAATTCTTGCCCGAGACCGTCACTGTTGCACCGAGGGCATTAAATACATCGGCCAGTTCGGACAGAAACAAAGACTGACCCTTTGTGAGTGCTTTCAACAAGTGTCCGATCACTCGGCTTTTGTCTGCGTCCTTGGCGATCTAAAATTTGTCTATGATTACCATATGACGGTGATGTACATAGGTGTGTTGTGCTGGAAGTCATACTGAGAGAAACATACCAAAGCCACTTAATTGTAGGCTCAATGGCAAATATAGGGATCTGTCGGATGGTGGACCGATGCCGACGTTTTGTCCCATATTTCATGGGCCTTATTTAGCGGTTGGCAGTGCAGGCATGCAAGCAATAGGCACGAATCGTTGGCACACGGATGATAACTCAACGTCGGAGTTAATTATCGCGGCGAATTGGCAAAAACCAACTTCAAAGGGACAAGAAGAAAGTGAGTGATTACCGTCAGTGACGAAACTCCTTGTTTGTTTTCAGACTTGGCCGTCTAAGAGTATGAGACTCTAGACAAAAGTGCTGGCGGAAGGATTGAGAGCTACAGGTCGAAGAAATCACGGTAGGAATGATTTATGCACTCTGCCATCCAAACGAACGACGATGATTCTTAATCGAATCAGCAAAGATGCGTGTGCCACGTTTGGTAGCTCACGTATAGCACTGAAAAAAGATTGATGTCCTTTGCGTGATTTGAATTTAAACATCGGCTTAGAAACCTTGTTTGCCAAGCTTTGCTTAATGTCACCATTACTTTAGACCGAGTATGATATCTTACACTGTAACTCAGGATAATTTCGAATTTGCGGGATGGCACGCCACTGCGAGGCATGATGGAACTTTTTCTGTATAGCACAAATAGTAACTAGACGAAAGAGCAATGATGACATATATACTGATCACCTGACAAGAGACAACGAAATTCTGTAGCAAACTGACATCTTCCTCTGTATGAAAATACGGCGTGTTTAACCGACAAGCAGAAAGCGTTCAAATCGATCGTAGCACATACCGTGCCTACGTTAACCTGATCGAGCAAGTGAACAATCGTTGTCTGAATAACATCAGTGTCCATTGAGGAATGAGGTAAAGAGATAAAAGTTGATCAGTACTTTTCGTTGTAACCTTGGACTCACACTTCATCCGGTTAAACCGGAGCAGTTATGTCAATATTGACGGAAAACCGCTAGTGCATTTACCATTTGTGAGCGACTGTACCGTCTTCGTACATGACACCAACAGAATACTGAGCAATTTCAAGAAGAATCTCTCACCGTCAGTTTGGGTGATGGCTTCTGTAAAATACGGAATGAACACTACCTCGAGGATTCTCACTATGTGATCGCTACTTCTGCATTCCCCGGCCGCTAAACGAATCTTCTGCGATGACCGGACGAAGGAACTAAACAGATGAGGCCCCTGGTATAAGAGCGAACAAGAATCAATCAAAGATTCAATGAATCATCGCCGTTATTAATGATCCAAACGTTATCATACCTATTTAAAACTGATGATTAATTACTGTATATTTACGTGTGGTTTAGATATAACGTTTGTTATTATCGGTTACAACCATTTACAGTCCATTCAGTTGAAATTTGCAGCTGTTTTTACTAAAAATGACATGGCAGCGTTTCACAACAGGAACTGCTAAAACAAAATGTGTGTTTTGATTAGAAGACAGGTGAAACTTTAATGCATATAATGGAATATTAAATTGTACAATTACTTTTAACATGGGCCCTTGAATCCAACCTCCAACTTCATGTTTCGAGAAATAGGAGACAACTGAAATACTACATGGCATGAAAGGATGAGATATGTATATCTTTCCATGAATATATACCTTTCAGCAGCTATGGTGGCCTCGAAAGCCTTTTTTTACGTCACTCAGATCGACTGACGAAGCCCTGAAAACAGGAGTGGAAGAGCGCCGTATACCTTAAGCCTTTAACACATATCTTAACAGAAGACTGAGAGCCAAAAATCATGAATAGGCCGTCGCTAGACCAGCGAAAACTTCATTAATCATGCCAGTGTCAACTGTTGGGCAGGGCTCTCAAAAAATAACTGAACGAAATCTGATAGCAAACCGAGAAAAGTATAAGTGCACATAATGAATGAATATAATAAAGAAAGATAAGCATACAGTTCTACCCCTACTTAAAAATATGATTAAATCATCATTAATTTTTCAGTAATTAGTCATTTACCATTGGAGATATATTTGCTGTTTTCAATTTTTCTTGCAATTCATAAATATTCTTCTCCCCCTCCTCGTCGCGGCGCAAATCAGCTGGCCGACCACTTTCCAAAGAAGTTCTCGTTTCCGGCTTCAAGAACACACTGCTCAGCTGCTGCAGCACGCTGACCAGCTGCCTGTCCTCGTAGGTTTTGATAATGTCCGGAATTTCGTTCAGCGCCTGATACAGTTCTCCCAATAGCTTCACTGTCGCATAGTCGGCGGCAGGCTTTCGGACTTCTACAGCGGCAGGTGGCTGCAAATAAAGTATCGGTTTCGATAAAATAGATGCACAACTCTTACAAGTAGATATGCAGAAAAAGTTTACATGAAGACGCTATGGTACAGTATTCGCTTCGAACTCCGGAGGCATGGGTTCAGGTCCTGAAAAGGGAACAATTTTCTCCTAACCCCGTTTTCCCTTGAGCAATGAATTTACCCCCGATCTTCGCAGAACCAGCCGAGACACGAGCTGCAAGTCGTTCATATGCGAGCAACAGGGGTAGCATGATTTTCTCGTGTGATCGTAGCAGAATGGACGAGAGGTGTTGGTACGAAGAAAGTCGGTCTAACGGACGAGCAAGAACGGCGGCTAAACTGCGTTTGTTTCGAGGCATAATAGGGGTTATGGCAGGAATACGTATGGAATATTTCCATCCTCTTCCAGGCGCAGGTGATTCTAAACTGAGGTCGAGCGGAAACCTTGATTGTCCAATGTGAGAGCCGAAGCGTGACAATCGTCTACAAGAGGCCGGAACATGCTGGAACATGGTAGAGGCAGACCTGCTTACGAAGAGGAACATTTCCTTACGTGATACAGTACCGGTGCTTTACGACTAACGTGCTGTAAAGTGGAGAACACACCAGAGAGGTTCTACTTATGCGAACGGCCCCAGGTGATGATCTCAACAAACATATGACCCGAACCATGCTGTCCATTGCGAGAGCACTTTCTGACAGCACTCCGCGTTGACCAACTTAATAGCTAAAATTCAATGTTATAAATCAGCACAAGGTGTAATCTCCACAAAGACATGCTCTTTGGAAGCTACCGGAAAACTACGAAACAGACCGAATGAACGATTTAATCCTAGCATATGAATTCATACAATGGCAAAACGACTGACCAACGCGGAGTGGCACGGTATTATTTTTTGATTTACGGGATGCATATCGTGATGGCCTTTGGATGGTCAAAACGAACTGTCGCCGTTAATACGACTTTGTGTGAATTCCTTGCAGCGCCATGGGCATGAACTACGCACTACATGGCAGGTCATGAGGGTTATTTTTTGCATCGGGAAACGCCTCATTTCTGTCAGATGGACGCAAACTGCATTAAGCTGAATACACCGTTCGAGTCCTACAAACTCATTGCCATAGGTCATTTATGCCTACGAAATTGTGCCTGTTCAAAGTTGGCACATAAAACAAGATATTGAGCATCAGCGAAACAGATTTGCCCTTACTTTCTGAAATGTGAACACCATTCGAAAATTAATATGAAAGAACACAAAATAATCATATCAGATTAATCGTGGTAGGCGCACTGCTGATTTGCTTCTAGTCACTTAGGGACCTCATTCAAGCAGGTCATCTCTCTGTGGTATTTTAGCACCTGTGACGCATTGGATACAAAGGGGCAGCACTGAGTTTGGTAGAACAAGGGCGCGTTAGAGCAGAAACTAGATCTTTGACTATCCGTCAGCAAATATCCATAAAAAACAATCCCTCTATTTCGCATAAATCCAGTATCAGAAATTGAATCGTTATGATTGCCAGCGGTTTTGGAAAGCTACTATGTGGCAGCTATCCGCAGCATCCGGTTTACTTCTTGCTCAATTGCCTCCAACTCGTCCCTTCTCATGGAAAGACAGAATATGCTCTACGGTTCATGAAAAAACAGGCAAAATTGCTGTTAAATATTGAAATAATCTGTGAACTACCTGAGCAGTCACGAGAGCCCGTTTAGTCGCTACCCGGCCGTCATTTGCAAGTACCAATTCCGGTCCAATTGTCTGTACAAGTTCCATAATGCTGATTTCCTCCAGCCGTTTCTCCCTTATCTGATTTGTCAGCAGCGGCACCTCTTCTGGATGAATCACCCTTTGATCCTTTAGCCCCTTCAGCACTGAAGGAAGATGCTCATTGGTGAACGTCACTTTTCCACCAAGAGAGTGATTCACATTCGATAGTTCATCTTGCGGTAGTGCTTTGTGTTGCTTCAAGATCGCCATAACTTTGCGGAGGATCCGCACTTTGTCTGGGTCGTTCGCAATCTGAAACTCACAAGTAATATTAAGAAAAACTCTTCGTTTCGTGTCCAAAACCATAGATCAAAAATGTGCAGTGGAATTATTGATTTAGACTGATGTTGCTCAGTCGGTAGAACGATCCCCGGATCTGAGGTTGGTGAATGAATACTACTCTGAGGAAAGCAAATAGGAGATCACTTACGGTGATTGTAACAATGCTGCCGTCAACCTTGTCTCTAAAATAACTAGACACTCTGGTCTGACCGCGTGGAAATGGAGATCAACACCCATCATTAATTCCATGAAAAGAAAGTCATCAGAAATGCAAGGAGGACTGACATTTCATTTCCGGGAAAGGCAATGAGAAGAGCCTTAAGAGCAATTTATCATATCTGTTGTTCATACGCGCAGAAGTCCCGATCCCTAAACTTGAGAACTTGAGAGACTCTATGAAAAATGCGTTAAACCGATTCTGCTCCTATTCCTCGACCCATACTTTAAAGTACAAGAACCATGGCACCGAGAAGGGTGTAAATGACGATTAATGACAATCGTGGTTTTGCCTCATAAGTAAGTGTTCAGCTGTTTCAAGAAATGTACCAACCGTAAACAAGTCATTCAAACCGCGAAACGCATTCCTTACCTCAGGTATTTGCATGAGCAACTCGATTGCTCCAAGTAGACGATCGATGTCGCTACGGTCTAACGTAGATAGCTTCTTTTCGACGCCGAGGAATATCCGGTTCAGGTCGCGCAGCAACTCCATGAGCGGCAGATCCTTGGACTTTGCCAGATCGTGTCTCTCGCACAGGCAGTTGTATACCTCGTTCATGAGGCCAAGTATCAGATAGTCGATTGCCTCCGGCTTCGCCTAAAAAATCAGTCGTTATTTTCGTGATTAGCGCGAACTCTTTAAACGAGGCAGCTACCTCGGTGACCGGCTTCTGGTACACTCCGCCGGCCATCATCAGGCGCATCGAAGCTATCCGTCCGTCTTGTGTGACCAGCATTCTGTACTGCAAAGTGTGCGTTATGTCGCGAACAGTCAGTCGCGCCTTTCCTAGAGCTCTCAGCTGATCCACGATCTCAGTCACCTCGTCTGGATGAACCATGCCTCGTTCAAGTAACTGCTGCAGTAACGTCGTCGAGTCTTTTTCGTCGATGCTCACGTTGTGACCAACAACATGATACACGTAGCCCAGGGTATACAACCGTAAGGTAGTGCAGCTTTTCATTGCGCTCTGCACCTCCTCAAGTAAGCGCTTCTTGCTCGGGTTGTCCACTATCTGAAATGGATCACGAGAGATCGAATGTCATGAAACGAAAGCGTAACTTGAACCCATAACCAATGACCGAATATTAATTTTATAATTTTATCAACTGCTCAATCCACAGTTGCTCAGTGAGACGATTCTAACAAACTGTCGGTAGTGACTCCAATGCGCAGGACAACTGAAGTACTACTGAAGCCGTCATTATCGTGGCAACCGTTGTACAGGAGACGAAGAGCGGGAAAGGATTATTATTGAGTCTGTGATAATGGCCGTGGGGTCTGGCCGCCATGCATAGGGCAGAGACAACGTTTTTATGAAGCTATCACCATGGTAGGATTCATTACATTGGATAGAATGCATATAGATGGGTCATACCCTCTACTAGCTGGATACTAGCAAGACCAACCTGTCGTTTCACGCAGATTTGCAACTTTGGGTGCATGTTTGTGGCGCAGTTGATTGTGAATAAATCTGTAGTTCGCTTTCACCTGCTAGAGTGCTATCTCCCGATGGTTACTGATCTTTTATGCGCTGAAGGAGAAGTGCTTGAACCGAACAGACCACTCCTACAGTAAACTGTTATAACCCGATGTGAACACCTGATACTGTAAACAACGCGCGATAGAGAATAAATATTATGATTGCGAAACGACAGAACGAGTATCAGGAAATTGTACGATAAATTAGATATTTGATCTTTCATGACGACTTTGTAATGGCAACCTCAAATCACTAAGAAACGTCGACCTTTTATACTCTCCGGTTTCTGATCAGCAGGCCCAGGTTGAAACCTCTGATGAGCTTGAAGGTTCCTCTATTACAATATAGGTTTAAAAACGCGGTAATTCTATTCCGTCTCGTGGCAGTTGTTGCGGCTCTACGTCCAGCGATAATCTCAGCAATTTCATGGCCATGAGTAAGTCATTGAGAAATGGACGATATGCTACGCGAGGGCAATGAGCTGAGGCTGGCACTGACAATACCGGATCTGCGGTTTCCTGCGATGGATGTACCTTTATTAACTTTGGTCCTGAGACCGCTATAATGGACGGTTCGCTATTTTAAATAGGCGACGAAGAATATTAGTTACTGTTAGAAGTCATCGACTTTGAGGGCACCACCTCCTGTCGGCACCTAATCATAAACGCTCGTCTACAGCAGGGGCCAGAGAACTTTTTTACCTATCACCCCAAAATATATTTATTTACGTCGATGGTATCCAATTGATTTGAAAGGGAGAAATCATACATTATTTAAATTCAGAAGGTTTATTGGATCTATTTATCCGAAGAATACAAACATAAATATAAAAAGTATAAAATAAATGTGATAAAATAAATTAGTAT
>UZAM01009634.1:5385-15398 GCA_900618415.1 Soboliphyme baturini | reverse complement strand
TATGGGAATAAGGATCGACTTGAATATTGAGAGCTTAGTTTTCAGACTGAGCTCTGCTTTAGTCACAGTGGGTCGGGCAAGTTCACGCAGAACGCCACTGGCTACTCCAGTTCGCCGGTCGATCTCTTCCTCCAACTTTCCATCACAACTAAATACAGTTCCGAGGTACTTAAACTTCTCCACCTGCTCCACTGCTTCTCCGTTAATCTGAAGAGAACAACGGGCAGGAGAACGAGAAAGCACTAAGCTTTTCGTTTTAGATGCGTTCACACGCATGCCGGTCAAGTCGCACTCCGCTGCAAACCCTTCTAAGGAGCACTGAAGATCAGTTTCAGAAGATGCTAATGAAACAAGGTCGTCTGCAAACAGCAACCTTCTCGGGTTCACATTTCCTACACCGATACGCTCATCGCCTTGGCAACTCCTGACTATTCTATCCATATATAACACAAACAGGATATGGGGCAGGACGCAGCCTTGGAGGTGACCAATACGAACGTTGAATGGTTTCGACTTAGTGCCATTAACTCTGTCGCAGCACCTGCTATCAGAATACAATGATTGGATAGCCCTAAACAGCAGGCCATCAGTCCCGTATGCACGAAGACATGTCCACAGACTGTCGCTGCAGATATTTTGTTATTATTTGTTAATTCATTTACGCAATTTATTGTTAGCAATGTTGTTTGCAAATCCAGATGAGAAATGGGAATCAATTCGTAATCCGGCAAGAAAGGACATAATGGCTTGTAGTAGGTTATGATAGCACTTATGGAAGATGATTATGCTGTCTGACAGATGTATTTTACGACTGCAATATGCTTTGATTCACTTGATCGCATGCTATATCGGTACAAGGTATTAGCTGTGAAAATGTGACTTATCAGTGACTGTTTGAAATATTCAGTTAATGAATTTTGTATAGCTTGACTTCGGAAATTTTCAAAGAAATAAAGTTTGTAAATGTCAGTATTACAATTGCAGTAAGCCGGGTTTCCACAGGATCCTGATAATAGGAATAATTTAAATCTTATAGAAAGTTAAAATTTTTCAATCTAGAAATTTAGATTCTGTATGGCATAAAACTAAGTCAATCAGTGAGCGACAGCTCTGACCGCTTAGAAATGGAGCGATCATCCGTAAGAACCTTGCATCTCACAGCGCGGAGTGCAGCTGGAGTAGTTATCCCTTGCACTTGTGAAGGTTACCCAAAAACAGCACATGGATCGGGACTTGGATAGGAATGAATGAGATCATAATTTATGGAACGTAAAATGGAACAGGTGATGTGGAATAAACAAAAGCAAGGAAAGGACTCACTATTTTCTTGCTGTTAAGGTTTGATAAAAAGGATTAGATTTCCATAGATAATGACACTGTTCAAGAAATATTGTGAAACGGGTTAGGAACTACTCTTTATATTTATTGATCGAAGAGGGCACGAAAAAAAAATTCACCAGCAAAGCGAACTAATGGAAGCAGCAATAACGTTAATGTAGAAAATGATTTTCATGTTTTTCGACTATGTCAGCCTTATGCTCTATAGTTGTTATCCTCTACTGTATAAACAGGTTGAACAAATGTGATTGTTGACGAACTTGGAATGATCGACGTCTTTTGCAGACGGTTACTTTGATCCTCCAACCGTAATATATTTTTGTATGTAGTAATTCGTATTTTTATTCTTTAACTGTTTCTTGTTCATACTGCCATCGAACCGTTTCTAATGATTTTTTAAACGACAGCAGTGGTGTTTTGGTGAGGCCTGATCAGAAACAGTGAATCTTGCACTAGCAAGTGCATTCAGTTTTAAGGTTGTTGCTTCTGTTCTCATTTTTTCATTGCATCTCTAGAGCAAACTAGGGAATGGGTAAATTTTTCTGGCTTTTTTGTCTGCACTTGCTCTTCAGACACAAAATCAGCTGTTACGAGTAAAAATGCCTACATATATATATGAATAGGAAGACTCATGTAACGTTAAGAAGTTGAAGGTAGTGAATTTAGTCAGTGGCTTAAAGAAGCGCAAAACTACACTCTTATCTGATACAGCTCATCTGCAACGGTGAATCGACAATGTAAAATTAACAGAAAGTCAAAAATGGCATGTATCTCTTTTGGAAGACTGGAAACATTCTCATCCGTGAAACTGCCCTTGTGCTTGAAACGTCGACTGTTCGATCAGTGTGTGATTCCGGTGCTGGGAGATAAACATGCACTCTAAGATTGAAAGGTATTAATAAACTTGGCAGTGCGCAACAGCATTTAAAAATGTATTTTGGAAGGAACAAAAAAATTTTAAGACTAATGAGTAAGAGTACAAACAAGAGTGAAATGTCATTGCCCGAGCGAAGAAATTAAAGTGACAATGGGCTTGACACGTAGCAGGAAGACCGGACCGTCGTTGGATCAGAGAAATGTTAGCCTGCAAGAAGACCTCCAGATCGATGGCAGGAAGAGCTGAAGAAATGGGCTGAATGAAAATTGATCACAATAGCAGATAACATAAGTCAGTGGAATAGTCTTGGAGAGGCATTCATGCTGAAGTGGATCGAAAAGGCTGATTATGATGAATCAAAATTAACGCCGTGAATAGCTGTGAGAAGTAACTGTCCTTTTTTTCAGCTGTTGGCGTATTTGAGTTATGCGTAAAGAAATAGAATTAAGTGATTCTTCGTTCTACGTCATGCTGCAAAACCACCACCACTGAGCATCCGTTATGCATGTCTGATTTTATTGCTTCGTTGGTGTTGATTAGCGTCTTGGCCGTGATACGTCGGTCGGGTTGCTGATCACCATTGCCTTAAACCTATGATGTGGGTATTGTGAAGCTCAAGTTCGGTATTTTTGTTGTGCTATCCTGCATTACAACACAACTCATTTGAGGCAGTGGTGATTTGGTTTTCTTCATCCTTTTGATTTTTATACTCCTGTCTTTTTGCTACATGCGCTGTGTTGGCGTTATAAACTTTTAACATGCTTCAAATCAGTGTAAAGTACGGCGGTTTTAATGTATAGGCTATTTCGTAGCGAGTATCGCGTTTTTTCTTGATCTTCGTCCGTTTGAAGAAGAACAAAGTTCGAATGCTCATAAAGTGCCAACATTGTCATACCCAAATAACCTGATCAGATGCTGATTTCCATGAAAAAAGCGAGAACTGAATCAAGTGATGTATAAAAGAACAATTGTTGCTCTTTGTCTCTCGAAGAGCAGGAACAGAAGAAAGAAGAAGTAGGTTCCTAATGCTAAAATTTCCCCAAAGAACTGTTCTAAAAAGAGGTTTCCCGATACAGTGGTTGTAGGCCAACGAAGATTCACTGAAAAATCTCTTTTTCCTGTGCCGTCATTTCGGACAGAATCTAGTCACAATATTCATCATCAGGAATTTTAGAAGTTGTTTATCTGTGTTTATCCACTTGGACGTGATGGCACAGTGCCATAGCTCGTGCATTACATAGTTGATCTCTAATGATCTTGTTATTGTGCACAACATGTCAAGGCGAATTAGAACAAAAGGAAGAAGAGGAAAAGAATAAGGAGCTAAAAGAAAAGAACTGGTACAAAGAGAAGGCATTCATCACAATCCATATACTTTTCAAACACTGATTTGCGCACTTTGGCCTCAACCTCACCTGAGACACGAAAGAAACAGGAGAAGAGTAAACAGAAGAATATGCACTTCTAAAGTAGTTGCAACAATAGACTGAAACAGTACAACATACGGTTAAATTAGCGTCGGTCATTTAAGTGGATTCCGGCCCTTACGAGCATTTTTGGTTCGGTAATTTTGATACTGCGGTAAGATGACTTTGTCTTTTGCCACAAACCAGCTACTGATTTTGTTTCACACCAGTACCATTTCGTAGCTGACTGCTTGCCTTCTGACTCCATGGTTAGCGGCATGAGTGACAAGAAGAAACCGTTTGACATTTCAGTCGAACTGGCGTTGGACATCGTACAGAAAAACTGCTACTATATGCTAATTAGTAATGAAAGATTGAAGATTGATTGAAGTGCTGAATCCGGATGAGCCATTTATAATTTCATCAAAATCCGACAGCATAAACTGTAGTACGTAACGGGATTTGGTTGCTCATGTTTATGCTTCAGAATCGTTCCGCTGCATGAAACTACTTTGTTGACATTGTTGTTTTGCATACTGGTGCTATCTAATATCAGTTGAAGTTGGATCAATTTCTAGCCGAAACTTCGGTACTGTGCCAAGTGCCCTTTAAAGATTTTGGCGACGAAGACCGCTGTCTCATCACCCTTATTCATTATTCAATTTTCATATCTATTTTTATAACAGTACATTAAATTATTAAATTCCATTTTCGCGATCGTAATACCGCAGACACCCAAACGGTACCATTTTCTATTTAGGGTTCGAACTGTATACTTGAAAAAATTATGGAAATAACTAATTGCGTAAACGACACCGCTGAATATGGCACCAAGAGGCCACCTCAGCCGTTTGACATAATTGTCAAAAGAAACTGCGATGACCATTCGGACGGCAGTTCGTCGAAATCGGACAACAACGACGATGAATACGTCGATGCTTCGGACCAGTTGATGTCCGATAACCGCGTCTTAAGCGACGGCACGTTTCCGAAGATCAGCCCTCCGGCATGGATGAAGCGCCCGGAGAACCGCGGAGACTCGATGGAGATCCACTACGAACAGCGCGTGGAGTACGAAAGCTGCGACGAGGAGCTGGAAATGGACGATTTCTTTTGTTTCCCGTCGCTAGATGTCGCTAAAGAACAAGCGGGGCAGTTTGTGAAAAAAGTATTCACCTTGTTTGCCTTCATTAATTTTTGTCATCGTATTCTTTACTCATTATTTATTTTTTGTTACCTCTGTTTATTTGTTTTTCCCAGGTCTGGGAAGCTTCGTGGAAAGCCACTCACTTCTATTCGCTTCCCGAGTGGTTGCAGGACAACGACTTCCTGTACAGCGGCCACCGACCACCGCTGCCATCGTTCAACGCTTGCTTCAAGTCAATCTTTCGGTTGCACACCGAAACGGGAAACATCTGGTCGCATATGTTGGGTCAGTTTTCATAAGTTGTCCTATCACTCGCCGTAACGCGCTTCGTTCGATAGGTTGTGCCGCTTTCGTTGGTACAGCGATCTACTTCCTCACCCGACCAGAGGTGCAGGTCCAGTGGCAAGAGAAGTTGGTGTTTTCGTCGTTCTTCCTCGGCGCAATTTCTTGCCTCGGTCTGTCATCTGCGTTTCACACCGTTTCGTGTCATTCAGAAAGAGTTGGCAAAATATTCAGCAAGTACGTTTTGTAGGAAATCAATGTTACGTTTTTAGACATACGGTTTTTGTGCTTTTGGGCAGTAAAGTATAAAGCTAAGAATTAGAATGGTGCATGTTAATTATTAATTTATCATCATATTAGGTATAGTATAAAATTGGTTTTTACAATCATGCTTGTATTCCATATATCGTTGTGTGATTGTTTATCGCGAAAGTTTTTAAAGGGTATGCTTTTCTTGATGTGGCATGTCACCTGAATAACCTGAACCGGTCAGTAATCTACCACGAATCGCGCTGGTCGCAACATTCCCGCCATTCCTCACGATTTCGGCCTTCTCCACTCAGGTGCGCCATCCTTGGCCGTTGATGTATTCTTATCACCGTCGTGGTAGGCGACTAAATGCTCTACTTTTCTCGCGAGCGTAACAGTCAGCGATTATCATCGACAATCTCCCGTCAGACAGCCGAGCTACGTACCCGACTCACCGCAGGTTCTCCAATCTGCTTTTGACGATGAGGTCTGTCGCTGTCTGATCACCATGTTGGGAATATAGTTGCGTCCTTCCATGGCTGTCTCGGTGATATATAGCTGCCGCATATCAGCTTTGATGAGCCACGTTTCATAGCCATGAAACGTCGCAGGGAAAACGACAGACTTGAAGGGGGGGGGCGGGTTTTTCTTTCCTATTGTTGCCCACGAGAGTGTACTTGATGTAATAAAAAACGCGCTAACCGGCTCTGTTTCTCTTTTCTAAAATCTTTGTCTCTTGTTCATGCTGCGATATGTTATACAGTTTAAAAATTTATTGTGAAAATCCTTAATGCACTATCATCTCTGAAAAGTTAACATATGATCCAACAAGAAACTTATATCCAACATGTCTGAACGGAGGAAATCCTTTAATGACTATAAAAATAAAGTAAATTGGTGTACCAAATTTTGTAGTAAAACAGTTCAAACCCGATAGCAAGTCTACAAAATAAGAAATAAGAAGGCTATAAAATAAGAAGGCACGTGACTCTTTAGTGCCGAGATTGACGGTGTATTTGGAGGTGTTAAACAATTTGCTGTTTCGTAAATTCTTATCTTATAAACGTTTTAGACTTGACTACTGTGGAATTTCATTGCTGATCATGGGATCGTTCGTTCCTTGGTTATTTTATGGCTTTTATTGCCGGCGAGAACCCAAAATCGTTTATATCATCCTAATACTACTTTTTGGAACTGTCTGTGTGACTGTCTCTTTATGGGACGAATTTTCGACTCCTCGATTCCGACCCGTTAGAGCAGGTATGAAAAGTTTCTGTTTCGGTACCTTTTGATTTTCTACCTCACGTTTCTGTAGGATTGTTTATGGGCCTTGGGCTTTCTGGAATTATTCCGTGCGTTCATTATTTTATCACCGATGGATTCTGGTCTGCTGTCTACGAAGCATCGCTTGGGTGGTTGCTTCTGATGGCAGTCCTTTATATTGGCGGAGCGCTGTTGTACGCTTGGCGGATACCAGAGCGATTCTTTCCAGGCAAATGTGACATTTGGGTTAGTAGTTGTATTTTTTAAGGTTTACTAAATTTCTTTGTGTTAAAATTTTGTATTTCGTTCTATAGTTCCAGTCGCATCAGATTTTTCACCTTTGTGTCGTCATGGCCGCTTTCGTTCATTACCATGGAATAAATGAAATGGCAGTCCATCGTCTGTCTTCAGGCAGCTGCGAGGAAAACCTGATCGACATCAAACCATTGCTGATGAATTCTTGAATTCTGTCACAGAGCGTCGCTTTACATTGGCCGTGGTACAATGAAGCAATCGAGCTGGTCATTTTTGATTCGCTTCGGCTCTAATGGTGTGAAACGTTGAAATTGAAATCTGGATTGCATTCTTTTATATTTGATATAATTTCATCCGTCTTCGTTTGTAATAGCCGAGTCGTTCTGCGACGGCAAATGCCAAGGTTTTTTCCAAATTGTATTTGGTCCAGTAAATTCCTCTAATTTATCCGCTTCCTGGGATGCTTGAATGCAATATCAGATTTGTTTTGGACTGACTCTGAAATGAAGTCTCATCAAAGACAGCCATTTTAAAATGGTGCCTGTTGATCATGGTTTAAGACTGTACGCATTAATTACTGGAAACATGCACAGCGGATTTGCTGCATTTCCTTTAACAGTGCCAAGATACCCGTACTGAGGAAGTACTTACTAAAAGGCACGGCAAAACGAAATTTATTCATTTTAATTTATTGTTTTGTCGGATGGGAGTAGAATGATTTATAAAAATTTTTCGAAGGCTTCTGTAAATCGGTCAGCCACATTTTATTATTTTTATTACGTTCGAAGGTTCAAAACTTCTGCATGATTCCTATCATTGAAGGGGGAAACAACCGTTATGGTTTATTCCACGACCGGATTTTTTTGGTTGTCAATCAGTGTATGGTAAAAAGTCGATATTGTGTTCCAAACTTGCACAACTACACAAAACCAATTCACTGGCAGTTAATTTTAAAAACGTGCCAGTAAGGATGATGAACGCTCTTTCAGCCAATTATCTTAACAGTTGTTTTGCATTGCTATCACATTGTTCCCTATTTTCCTGGCTTACTTCGCAGCTAGCCTACATCTTAGAGTTATTCTATTATCCACAATCTGGGAAAACGTGATATGAGGTTTCACGTTGCCTTGGCAAAAAACAAACCGGTATATATGCTACTTGAATATTTTGGATAGGGAATTCCGGTTTGCAGCATAAATGAGAAGTTGAACAACAAGTAAATAACAATAAAAATAGAACAAATAAATCTGCTAACAGTACTATTAAATAATTAACGTGCAAAACATACTGCAAAGCGTTCAAAACATCAGATCTTCAGAAATTACCTTTTAGCTATTGACTCCGGATTTACCCGTCGAGAAATATAGAATGAAGCTACTTTACAGTGATTCCATGACACTATACGACGTATGGTAGTCATTACGTCGGTTCATGCAGCAACATCATACTGTCCCCTTTTCATTTGGCGGCAACATGGACTATTTACGCAGACTACGACTCCGTGATATTTAAGCGCCTGAATGCATAGGAAGCATCATGAGTCGCAGCTGCCAACCACCCGTATTACATTGCTACAGTATCGCTGTAGAGCAGGTAATTTTAATTTATAGATTTCGCAGGGCAAATCCGGTACCTTCGTGTAAGAAGAAACTTACACATCAGCCAAGCATGGTATTCCTTGCTATGTACTTAAACGGTGCTTTGTGAACAAAAAATTTCCAATAATAAACTCATCACCATACCCTTGGTACAATGCACAAGGTCAAAGCTCTTATATACGCATTGGGAAAAGCCACGGCTCCGCATTGAAATAGAGTACGTCATCCAAAAACATGAGAACGAAACTACTCTAGGTTTGTCCCGTCCATCAGGTGGTTTTTCACGTTGAGATTCAAGATCGTTTTGGATTTTGCTACGGACTTGAGAGCGATCACGGAGTCCATGAATCCGAAATGAAGTGTTTAAGTAATAAAATGAAATTGCGTATTTAAATTACAAACATTTTATGCTAAAATCGAAGAGGAAAAGGAGACTAGGTCGCTTTGAAGAACACATACTACATTGAAAAAAAGCGTTTGAAACGAGATTTTCGCGAACCTGTTATTTAACTAATGATTTGCGAATGCTAATAAAGAGCTGAACAAAATAGTGTTTTCCCTATAGCATGGACTCTATGTTGTGATATGCTGCCATCTATACTACAGGTTTATATCGATCAAATCACTGTAGAAATGCACTGGGAAAGCCATTGCCTTTGTTGACGGCTCCATATGCATCTCTTTTCAACAGCTTTAAGTTTCACTTTAGTTTATTTTTTTCTGTCAACGTTTATCAGTCGTTGCACCATCAGGGAAGGTATTTTTTCTTAACACAATGGACAAGAGTAGGTTTGCAAGCTTACTTCAGTGGTTACATTTACGAAAAGTTCCCAAGATTCCAAGGAACGTTGAATGTCATGTTTAACTCATATTATTATAATGAGGGCGCCAGTACGTTTATATCCCTATTGATCCATACCGTATACCAGAGCGCTAAAATGTGAGACCCGTCCGCGTTGCGTTTGCTTAGTATATGAATGTAATTAAAATTCGTTCCTAAAATTTAAATGAAAAAATTGCAATTTTTCAGTAACTCATATTCAATACTGCATTTCATTTATTCTGCTGTATGTTTTGTATTTAACGAATTATTTTACGAGTCTATGCTATTTTGGATGCTTGCTGATCGTCTCGCATTCACTTTATCTGCATTTCAGCAAAGTGCATATCGACATAGTTAAATAATATTTACAACAGGCCCATGAACAGCGGAAACACTGTTAAACGATAAAAATGTTGTGCAGCAAAACGGCCATTATATTATCGATGCCAAAGGGTCGTAAAACTAATCTCCTGTTTCGTCATTGTATTGAAAATTACGTAATGAAAAAGGGATGAATGATCTCCGACTTCGGCGTTTACATTGCATAAAGCGCGGTTTCAGAAATGACGTTTACAGGCATGAGCTGTACAGCTCTTCGTTTCGGCCTGTTTACAGCCTCACTGAACTGATACAAAGAAAGTGAATTAGAGTAATGAACAAACGCTCATTCAGTTAGAAGATTTTCTATTAGTGGAATCATTCTTCGAACAGGAGATCAAAAGCCATTCATCTATGTAGCATGGTCAATATCTGCTTGCGTGCTTCAGCAGATTGA
>UZAM01009627.1:9929-20449 GCA_900618415.1 Soboliphyme baturini | reverse complement strand
ACTTGCAAATCGTTCTTCATGAGCTTGTCGTGCAGTGCTAATATTTGTTTCTGTGCTAATTGCGAGGAACAACTTGTTGTTGTGCATGAGGCTTGACCTACAGCTGCGTGACCACTATAGCACGTATTCGCCTGTTTCCTTCCACGCAAAGTGGTACTGTTCCAAACAGAATCATGAAGCAAGAAAGATCTGAAGAACTACCAAAAACAAAACATCTGTTGATCATCATCTGCCCTTGTTACTCCTCCTTGTCGACTTATTAACATAATCCTCGATCACAATTCAAAATTGAACCGGGAAGAAGGCGCAGAGCCTCGTTGCATTTTATTGTTGGCAAGAAATATGATGCTAGCTGCCGCTTTTTTGACCTCACTGAGACTGTTATCACTATGAATAGGTTAATTCACGTGTGTTTTGACATGCTACGAAAGAGTATGAGCTAAATTTTTATTTTTCCCTGGGGTTTTCAAGCGCAAGTACAAGCTTTTTGTATTTTTAAGTATGACATACCCTCTGCATGGTTAGCCCACTGGATTTGCCGCAGGCAACTCTCCCCGATCGAGTGAGAGGGCAAGGCCTGCAGCTGGCAAGTGAATCTTCCCACAAGCAGAGCTCACCTCGCCCTTAGAGTCTGGATCTCGATGGTTGGTTGAAAGACACGGAGGATGAGGGCAAAAGCTCAAGAAGGTTAGCTCCTTGAATGATCTGCTTACGAAACCGCGCTACGTTAGGGGTAGAACAATCCTGATGCCGTAAATCTAGGCTACCGCGTCGGCCTGTCAGAAACTTGGATTGCCTACGATCCAGTGATAGTCAGGACGCAAATGGTAACTGGGAAAAGGTATCATTACGATACCTGTAGCTACACGATACCAGAAGTCTGTCATCGAACGCGCTAGTCGAATCTATTTCACTGAGGTGAAAAGGATCAAAGCAGATGGTCACAAGCATGTGCGAAACCTGAAGATCCGCTGAACTCATCGCATAATCGAACAGCGGTTGAATACTCTTCCAGAATGCGTACTAAAACGAGGCTTGGACAGGCAGAGTAGGATTCATCATAAAGAAGAGAGCTGTACCATTCGTGGTCGGCTCATGTTTCCATACTAATTTTATGGGTGGACAAGAGAAGATCACTAAGGACAATCGAAGCTTACAGCCCAACACAGAGAGCGGGCGACGAAGAAGTCGAGCGCTTTAACGAGGAACTGAAAGGCGCAATACGAAAGCTGTCCATGCACACAATCGTTAAAGGAGACTTGTATGAAATAGCAAGGGACAAAACCACCGAGACAATGCGGTTCATTGGATGATTTGGAAGTGGAGGACGAAAAGATTGCGGCTTCCACCTCATAGAGTTTTCCAGAAGCAACCATCTCTACATCATGAATGCCTGCCATGTTTGAAAAGAATGAGAAACGGCTTTGGACGAGGAAAAGCCTTAATAGAACGACTCCTAACGAAATCTACTGCGTGCTGATGGACACCAGTTGGACAGTAACAGATGTAATTGGAGAAAACCTCATCTGCTGAATGTAAGACCACAGACTGCTTCGCTCCACAGTCACAATCAAAATCGCCGAAGAAAAATCGGATTAGAAATGTTCAAAGACTAATGGTCATTAGACGAATATTCGGTCCTGAAGTTTTCGCGGACAAGCTTCCTCACCTGAACCTCGCAATAGACATCAGCTGACGCATCGATGCAGAATACCAGCACCTTATCGATACGATCAAAACAAACATCCAATCAATCATAGGTCAGCAATGTCGAGGAGGATACAACGCACCAGCCCTGCAACGAGGCAGCTGTTAGCTAGAAGAACCGAATGAAGGCTGATGAGCAAGTGAATGACGAATATAGTGCGCTTTGCCAAGAAATGCAATAAAAGACTACAACGAATAACGGACAGCAAAGCTGACAAAGGTCGCATTAAAGAAGAATAGCCTCGAGGCCGTGGAAGAGTCATCCTCCTAAAAAAGGCCGATTCCGATAACACTAAAGGAGAGCAAGAACCACAGATCATTGTCGCATGAAAGTGATCTGCACGAGATGACATTCTACAGCAACTTCTACGTTAAACCGGTAGTTGTCGCACGTTGCTCAGAAAATTGTTTCCGATGTCACCTGTGACATCGTATAGTTGGTAGTCAAGAATATCAAGAGTAGCAGATGTCCTGACAGGAACGGCATAAAGCACATTTCAACACAACACCTCAAGTCTTCAGGAGGAATGACTTTGTTTCAAACCTTTACCGATCAGTTCAGAGTATACATCAGACTGAAGAAGACAGCAAAAGCACGGAATAACTCATCAGCAATTTGTCTGTTCAAGAACAGTGATGCTAAAAACCTCAGAAATTATCAAACCGTCACTCTCTTCACAGGTCTGCCAGTCTTTTCACAAATTATCCTCAACCGTTCCTGAAAAGACCTGGAACTGCTCGCAGGTCTTGATGGAAAGAACAAGCCGTTTTCCAAACGGGGTTCTCCGTCATAAGCCACATTTGCGTGGTTAAGAAGTGCAAGGTGTAGCAAATCTCCCTCTGCTGCACATTCATCGACTTCAGGAAAGCGTTCGTTTGCACTGAGCTGAATACTAGACTGAATGCCTTGCGTGACGGCAGTGCCAACTCTGTCCAAGTTCACGTGACTTAGGAACTGAATACTCACGCTGCATACTGATATCAAGTTGTTTGAGGAACCATGTCGAATCAGCATCAAAAGAAGATACTCCAAAGCGACACCCTCTTCTAGCTTTTCGCTGGAATCCGTCTGAACTGCGGCGGCGGCATTGAGATCGACGGAGAACGGTTCTTCCATCTACTGTTTGTCGACCAGATCATCTTCGATGGAACTCCAAACAAAGATTGTGCAGTTGCAGAATGAGTCGCGCCAAATCGATGTGGAGATGAGTGTCTCTAAGATGAAATCGATGCAGTGAGCACTGCGCCTCAGATACCATCTTCATTAACTTTGAAGAAGTGGAAACAGTGGCTAGTTACGTAAACCTCAGCCACCTGTTAAACTCAAACAATAACATCCACGGCAGAATGAGTAGAGGAAGGAAAATGGCTTGGACAAGATTCAATCAGATCAAGACATCATCATCGGATGAAGAACTACCCATGTTTGCGACGAAACAGTTGTTCTCCTCCGCCGTCCTACCTGCCATGATTTATGGAGCGGAGTGCTGGGCTGTCATCAAGGCTGAGGAAAAGAAACTGTCAGCAATGCAGATGGCGACAGGAAAAGGGATGTGCGACGTCTCCCTTCGAGATCATGTTGCCGGTGCGATAGTTTGGTGCTGGACACACGAGATCCATATTTTAATGTACTCACTGCCGCCTGCAACTCGAAGAGACGATGCACCGGCCATGTGACTGGAGTGAAGGACAGAAGATGAACATGCCGAGTTATCAGCTGGATCTTCGTTGGCAACAGATGCCCACTCAACGACGAACTGGTTTGAGTAACCGTGGAATCAAAGAGCGAGACATCGAGAAGAGTGGCCGAACGTCGACGCATTTGTTTTGCAACCGTTGATGAAATCAAGCAGAAAAATAGAAGAATAGAAGAATGATAAGTGGGACATGACATTTTCAGTTCAACGGTTTGCCGAGGTATTCTGATCCTCTGAAATTCACCAGAAGAATTTCAAACAAGATTCGAAGAGTTGAACGATGCCAGCATTAAAGTAGGACTCAACATGACAAAGACTCGGATCATGTTTAGCAAATGGGTGGCTGAACCGCTGCTGAAGTCAATGAACGTAGACTTGAGGAGGTGCTAAACTACGTCTGTGTTGAAAGCCCCAAATTCGCAACGCAGAACCGATTGTGTAAAATTAACAAAAGAAAAAAATTGCATGGAGCACTGTCAGCAGATTTAAATTCTTCTTATGCGGGCAACCTCGATTATGCTTGAAACAGAAAGTTTTCGATCAGTGAGTGCTTTCAGTGGGTGCTACTGCTGAACCCCAACATATGGTGAACCCTAAGCGTGAATGCTTTTCATAAACTGCAGCATGGAAAGATATACGTTGGTAATAACAAGAAATGTAACGATGAATTAATGGGTAAGAGCATAAACATAATGAGTCCGTGATGTCATTGTCTGAGAAGGTTAGTTAAAATGACGATGGACAGGGTACGATGCAGGAATAACCGATTATCAGTGAGCCAGAAACATACAAGAATGGATTCCAGTGGTGAGTAGACGAACCATAGAGAGAGTTCCTGCTCCATGGCATTATGAGGTAAAGAAATTCGCTGGATCAAGAGGGATGCAAATGACAGGAAAAAGAAGTCTGTGGTGAAGTGGCGATGCTGCAATTGTAGATGATTTGCTAGTTCATGGTTGAGGGTACTATGGCAGTACAGAAGTTAACTTTCTATTGCCAACGTTTCTCCCTACGCATGTCGTAACATCGTCAGGACATGGGTGGTATGGAGCCAGCAAGCCGCCTTACATACAGAAAAATGTATCCATTTAAACTATGAGGGCAGATCCACTCTAGATTTTAAGCCGCATGTTCAAAACTTTCAGTTTTCGGTTTAAACCTTTATCACTGATTACACCGTTGCAAACTTTCTTATCAAGCTTTCATGTATCTTAACAGAACAGGAACATCCATTGCTTGTACGATATTTTGTCACCAAAATATGCAGGGACTCCTTTATCGAGAGATCCGACATATTAGTCTGAGTAAAGGAGTGTTCCTCAGAAATGGGTGTTGTACAATACCAGATTACTAGCGTGCCTGATATGGACTGCAGACAAGTGCTCCTTAATCTGAATAATCAATTTCCGGTAGGTCTTTCTGGCGTATATCTTATCACAATCTCCACAGGCGACACTGTGAGCAACAGTCAACGCCTCCTCAGTGTTGTTTTGCACATATTTCGTAGATAAAGGCTTCCGTAATTTCAGGCAGACCTTAAACCCACTGTTGTCGATGTATCTTCTTATTGGCTTAGGTACTTGTGGTATATATGATAAGATTACGATAGGTCTGTTGTGACAACTTTTAATTAAGATGTAGCTGGGGCGTAGAGTTCACTGTGCAATGCCCTTTTTGATTACACATTACGTGTCGAATTTCAGCATCTTGGGCAGAAGCATGGTGCTTGCTTCCTGCGCTGGTAAACACGTTCCTGATGATGTTTCCGAAAAGCGCAAATTGGGCACAAGACCTCAGACGTAAGTATCTGTTCGGGTGAGTCGTTTTCCGACAAACGGAAATTTCAGATTCAAGTTATGGCGTCCTCTTCACAAGCATATGTGGGAATGATATATTTCTGTTCACCTGGGCATCGGTCATAAGCCGTATTGCGCCGTTAATGTCCTATCCATTCATGTGATTCACGAAGCTTTTCAGCTGTTCCAACACGTCTTCTTTTCCTTGGAACAAAATGAAGATGTCGTCCGCAAATTTTGCCAGGATTCTGCTGTGCATTACTTAAGGCCCTTTACCTCCAGATTTTCCACATGCAAATCGGCCAAAACAGTACTTACCGGAGAGGCCGTAGGAACATCATTTTTCTGATGACGTGTTGTTCGCAAATCTGAACTTGGCGCCTACCATCACAGGGGAAGATTGACAACAGACCTCAATGCTGCAGCCTGACTCTAAACACGCTTTCCAATATTTTTCACTTATTGGATGTTCTAAAGATATCTGGGAGGATATCCCTCAGCATGTTTGCCATCTGCGGTACTGAAAAAAGCAATGACGTCCAGCAATGCCACGAAACCTTCTTGCACTTGAGGTTCTTTCAAGTTAACACTCACGACTGTTCTTCATTCCGCAAGCCACCCCGCAAGCGGTGGGCTTCAGTACCAATGGAATATGCTACCCCCTCTCAGCCAGCATGGATATCCCGCTTTATGAAATTTCATAAATACGGCTGGGAGTTATGCAGGAATTAATTGTAGATAGTATTCTCCGAACGCTTTCCTAGGGAATCGCTCCATTTCTCCTTTTCTTTTAAATTTCGTGACGTTTCCAGTAGCTGCTGGCGAATAGCAATATCAAGAGCGGCTTTTGTATGGTTCCTCTCGAAATTAGAAGATTTGATACGAGCCAGGGAACAAACGAGCTAACTTTATTATGTTTATATATACGTATAAATGTTACGTTTGTTCAGTATGAGTTTCATACTTAAACTTAAGACGTTTCGTGAAGGCACCGCAGGTGTCATCCCACATTCAGGTGAATTTCGCAGAATGAACAAATCCTGGCTATCTAGGTAGCAGAAGAATGTTATTTTTTATTCATTCTGAGATACCATCTATCAAGCACTTTCCGGATCTTCAATCCTTCTTTCATTAGCCTTCGTTCTGCATTCAAATGATACATGGTGTCATGAAAAGATTTCACTGTTTTCTTCAGAAATTTACAGTATGATATCTCCAGATCCTGCACACCAGAAGGAGTGTCCTTCTACTTGTCAACTGTACCTTTAAAAAGATGAACAGTTTTTGAACACCTTGTTACCTTGAAATCCTTTGGGCCGCCTTAGCCGCTTCGGAATACATGATGCACCCTATTTGCTCCGCAATATGATTCATTTCTCTGGTGTTGTTTATTCTAAGAACTAAATCTACAAAATCAATGCAAGAATAAAAATGTATGGAACATCTCTGAAAAAAAAAAACTTTTCACAAACTATAGCACAGACGTCTATTTTGAAAATATGAACGATCAGGAAATGAATGATCGGATGAGGGCAGAAAGAGGGTCTGTGATGCCATTACATGAGCTATGAAATTGCAATGGCAATAGATCAGACACTATGTAAACGAATGATCACTGGACAATAAATATCAGACTGGGTTCTAAGAGACAAAAACTGCTTTGTGGCAAAATTTTCAGACCGATGGCATGATCAGCTGAAAACATTTATAGGACAAACATCTTCATCTTCCATCGCCGCTTCTCCTTTCGGGTCGCGGAGGCAAACGAGTCAGACAGAGCTTCCAACGTTCCCGATCCTGTGCCAGAGTAAGGGACAAACATTGATATGAAATACGGAAGGTAGAATTTTGCAACGATGTTTTGGCCATGTGTTGCGAGTGCCTCCAGAAAGGAAGGCTAAGCAACCGTTCCTTGCCAAACCGCCCAGCAGAAGGCCAGGGTACGGCCAAGATTAACTTGGTGCAAACATAGGAAGGAGTCTGCTGTAGATTCCAGTTGTCTTTTGTCAAAGCTCAGACTATGGCAAAGGATCCGGAAAGTTGCATATATTGAATGATGAGTCTGCCTCCACGACCGGAAAGGGGAAACTGTCAAGGAAGATGAAGGTGATGATGAATTTTGCATCGAAATCTTGGTAAGGCCTTCATCCATCAGCGAATCGAGTAAGGTTGACGATTATATGAAGGCGAGGTACGGTAGGAGTGCATCTGACTTCTTTATCCTCTATCATATGGTTGAAGGTGGCGAACATTCGTTGCCGAGAGATCGTTTACTGTAATGTTCGCCAGGTGATGCCATGCGTTAAGCACTCCTTATAGAGTATCGTCCAGTTCGTTTTGTTTAATTGTTAAGAACAGTTGTAAACAATGAATCGAAAGGCTAGCACGATTAGATAATGGTAAATTGGGATTCGCAGAAGTTCTGATGCCCGTAATCTGGTGTCAGCGTACATCTGGAAAGGCACCTTGCATACGAATTCCTCTGAATTAATTCTTCATTGATCCTCGGATGAGAACATGAATGTTTCAAACAGCTGAGGTAGTCGACTCTTTCCAAAGACGAAGGTTTCCTTCACGTAAGGAAACAGCGGAAATCATCATTTTTGAACTGCTATCTAATCTGCATCCCCAGATGTCCTATGTTGCGCAAACTCCTGACAAGAGGGTCATATTGAGACGAGCTACATGTTCAGCAGCAGCAGGAAATAAATCATTACACTGACTTCGAGTTATTCCATATGCTCTTTCGCTAGGCTAATTTCAAGACGCCGTCTTTCACCGCTTTGGTAATGAAGAAACGCTGTTCGGAAGTTATGGATTTAACTTGTCCATTAGACACGAGTATTGTTGTTTCAATTTTAAGATTCGAATATCTATCAAGTATTGTTATTGAGTGACCAGATATATCTGATATTTTATATACATTCGCTGTCCTTCTCAAAGAGCTTCTTCACCACAGCACCAGGGAAGTATCCGTATAATCTTTGTCACTTTGTGCCAGCCACTTCTGGTTATGGAAGCAACTCTGAGTTATTTTCCTCTGCTGTGAGAACATTGTCCGCGCCAAGTGGTATTGGAAATTCGGAACGATTTGGTCGAGGCTTTCTCGCTTGGCAGTCATTAGCATTGTCTCTACGTTTTTTACTGACTAGGGTCTTATTTCACATTTTTGGGTCGAAAAATCCCTCTGCAAAATATCTTATCTTGTATTTTCCAGCTTGATTGTACTTATGAAAATACCTTCTTTTCCAGGGGTGCACAGACAGGTGTTGAGTCATGATTAAATGGCTAATCACAGCATTTTTTTTCTGAATAAGACTTTAGGTTAACTGAAAGGAATGGCCCTAATTCTCATATTGTCGTCAGCCTACCGTATCAGCACTCATACCGTGGCTGAACCAGTGATCTGCATCTCTTCTTCTAGAAGCAAGAGGACGCTGCACTTACGCAGAGTATATCTGGTATTATAAATTGACATGGTATGATTAACGGCAGAATTGCAAGCTACAAGATGGTAGCTACTCCAGATTATCGATGTTATGTCCATTAATATTTACGTATCGTCCAACTTTTGTGCCTTAAGATAATTTAACGGTTAATCGACGCTTCGGTCCGTATTTGATAGAAGTCGTTTAAGGTACAGGTGACTGCAGTACCGGAAAATGTATATACTACAGGCGTCTGTAAGGTAGTAAGGAGGTCTTAGAAGCAAAACTTGCCTATGTCTTGGTGCTCTCGAACTTGAAACAAAACAGCCGAGAGATCAGATTCACTTGCATATGACATGATTCAGCAAAGCTAGCGGAGGGTCCGACTGAATCTTTCCCTGAAGTGACTGCTAGAACAGTAGAGAGAAGCCTCCCTCTGTTTCACAGTACAAAGGTTATTTAAATTGATGCTATACGTACGACAACAGGCTTCGATTACCTGACAGCAGATCATTGTGTGCGCGGAATAAATACCGACGCTGACGGTGAAAGTGCAGCTGGTATTTGAAATAAACGTGTCCATGTTTGAACATCCGCATCGAAGCTGGTGAGGTAGAAAGAACGGCTATTTTGGCATGCTAAAGCAAAATAGCGAAGGAACATGGTCCGCGGCACAACTCTTTCTGATGATATGTGTGCCATAATCATTTGGGCCATGTGCCAAACATTTGCTTCCAAGAAACCATCCTTTTGACTTTGTTGCACAGAAGGGACAATGATAAAAGTAAAGTGAATGCGCAGGTCGAGATCATCACCTCAAGCCGTTTGCATAAGCGGCAAGTCTCTGGTTTGTGAGGTCCGCTGTACTCTCAGCTTTCAACAATTTTAACCGTGTCTTCCCTTTAGAATGAGACCTTTGCCAGGGTCAGCACGCTCTTGGAAAAGAGAGTCGAAAACAACGTTGAATAGCAAAGGTGAAAGCACGTCTTCCTGGTGAACTGCGTAGTTAATAGAATACCATTCAGCAACTCTCGTTCAAGTTTGGTACCAAATATGGTTCTTACACACATCTCTTCAAAGACAGAAACGACGTACTCAAGTATCCCACGATATTTCAAGATTTTCCATATCATCGGACGATGGCTACAATCTATTGCAGTCTTGAAGCCAAGGAAAGTGGCAACCAAGGCAACTGAAATCGTCGGTATTGCTCTGTTATCTACGCAGAGCAAAAAATTGGGTCGACGCAGAAGTACCCCACCCCGATGTCAGGATAATCAGGAGAACAGTTTTCCAACAGTTGAAAACAGAGTAACACCACGATATTTGGAGCAGTGATATCCCTTTAGATAGAGGGATAATTTTTCTAAGCTTCCATTATGCAGCAAAACATTTTGGCACCATATTTCATAAAATAAAGCATGGAGCTTTTATGCCATTCCCGTTTCTTACGCGGATCACGTCCTTACCTACTAATGTACTTGAGGACTCCTTTTGCATTCCTACTGTCTGCCAGTGCAACATCACCTCTGTTTCCTACGCCTGCTGTTGTGTTCCCTGATCAATAGAAGCTGTACCTTCCAGCGGTCACAACCCTTGTTCTGAGTCGTTGCGTCTTTGATACTGTAGCTACCTGTATTCCTGTCGGATTCAGTTCTTCTGCCGCCAGGATAATCTGTCCGGGTCTGTCTAACGTTCTTACATGTCACTTGGCAAACTACGTCTGACATTTAACACGGAATGGCAATTTTCTCCGTTTGGAAGTGTTTCGAGATCCATACTCATAATTGCATGATTCTCAGGGCCGTTGCCAATAAAATCAGGCCCATAAAATAGATTGGTACAGTTTCTGTGATTGATGATAAATTTGTTGAGTGGGTGATTACCTGAAG
>UZAM01009623.1:0-10914 GCA_900618415.1 Soboliphyme baturini | reverse complement strand
CAAGTGGATGTCGGGTGTCATCGCCGCCGATCGTCGCCAGGGTGACGACGACGACAGCCGCTCGAGGACGACGACAGCAAAGGAGCAGAGACGGCGTGCAGCGACGACGGACTTGGTGCACGCATTGTTACCGTACGCTGTGGCTGTTTGGTGGTGACCGTCTTCGCCCTTGCCTTCGTCCTCGCTTTCGCTCTCGCCCTCGCCCTCACCCTCGTCGTCGTAGCTGAAGTCGAAGTCAGCTAGTCGGGGAGGTGCTGCCGTCAGTGGAGGAGGTTTCGGTCGAAGAGTGCGTCCTCGTCGTCGTCGTCGTCGTCGTAGTCATCGAGAGGCAACGAGCAACGTCGTCGCAGGTCTCCTAGGCTGTGTGTCCGTGCGCGTTGTTTACTCCTGGTAAAAAGTGACTATTCCGGATAATTACGTGGCAACCGCCGTCAGTCCGCGACAGAGTTTTGACAAGTTTTTGTGAGGGCAGCGGCGCTTTTTCCCGGCATCGTCCTCGTGCACGCTTCTTGGTCACCTACCGACCGACCGACCGACGACGGCGATGTAGAGCATGCCGCCATTCCGACATCTGAGGCTGTGCTGTTCGTTGTGGCCGGCTTGTCGGCTGTTGCTACCTTTGCTGTGCTGTCTGACGATGGCGGTGGCCGTGGTCGACGGCGCCTATTTCAGCATGTTCGGCCAGCAGAAGCCGCCCAGCAGGGACCCGTGCTACAACGTCCGCCACGAGCCGCTCCGCTGTGTGCCGGACTTCGTCAACGCCGCTTTCGGCAAGCCGGTGGTCGCGTCCAGCACCTGTGGCCAGGAGCGCCCTACCCGATATTGCCCGACCCGCGAACATTACGAGGGCCCGCCCAGGGTGCCGACCGTCGACGAGTGCCACACGTGCGGCGGCGACGCCGGTCAACACCCCGCCTCGCTGCTCACCGACCACAACAACCCTCAGGACGTCACGTGCTGGGTGTCTGAGCCAAGCACCGACTACCCGAGCAACGTGACGCTCACCTTGTCGTTGGGCAAGAAGTACGAGGTCACTTACGTCAGCATGCAGTTCTGTCACCGACGGCCGGACTCGATGGCCATCTACAAGAGCATGGACTACGGCCGGACGTGGATCCCGTTCCAGTTCTACTCTAGTCAGTGCAAGAAGTTGTACGGCAAGCTGCCGAACGTGCAGATCTCCCGCCACAACGAACAGGAAGCCCTGTGCACCGACGCCCACAGCGCCGCCCCTCTTCGGGGCGACCGCATCGCGTTCGCTACACTCGAGGGCCGACCCTCAGCGTTCGACTTCGAGAAGAGCCCCGTGCTTCAGGTAACACCATCGTCGTTTCGAGGTCTAACAGTGATCAATTGTTCGTCATCTGTCTGCCATTCCGTGCGAACGTCATTCGTAGTTGTCGTCGTACATGTTTGCCGTTCGTACAGGCACGCCCGTCTGATTAACGCACAGAAATTGTCTCTCCTTTCATCGTGTTCTGTTGACTCGATGTATACACCCTCTGTGTTGACCTTTCGCAGAAACCAGATTCCGCCTTTTACCCAAACCACTTAACTTCACACATGTGGGACCCCGCTCTTAAAAGAATCCTACGCGTGTTTTCCGTACGCGACCGAAACCGAGCCTGTCGTTTAAAGTTGACTCGTTCACCTCGCTTCCCTCTGAGGTAGACAATTCCGTACTCATAAACCTCATTGGAACGAAACATGAGGCTATGTTTTATGGTTGTCACCAAAAGAAGGGCGCCACAAATGGTGGTCAGTCGTGAACGGGCCAGCGGTTAAAGACTTTCGTTTTTGATCGCTTCGCTTTTTTATGCTATATTCTATAACCGTCCAATCAGATCACAATCTCTCTCCATTTGCCTGCTGACTAGCAACTGTAAAAGCGCCACTTTAAAACTCAGGCCCTCACCCATAGGACCTAAACTTCCTCATCGATGCCTCATCACAGTGCGTCGTACATGTAGGAAATGTGTCCAAAGGATTTATCCGGTGAGAACCCGTGTCAGAGACCAGGACAACTGACCGTTTTGGCAACGGCCTCAAGGTCCATTACAGCGAGTAGTATTTCTGCACTTTTATATACGTAAACGAAAGTTTTTGATATTCAACTCAAGTTACAGTTCTGCATAGTTCCTCCTGCAGTTAGATTTAAGAACACATAAAAGTTAGGCCCTAAGTGTCACTAAGAAGAAACATCCCCGCAGCATAACAGCTATATACAAGGTCTCACCAGCATTCGTTTCCTCCATTTGCCTTATTGGTCTGTTGTTGCTCCTAAAGGAAGAATGATACATAAGGCCAAGATGAGGTCGATTCAACGGCATGGGAAAATACAACAGTCCAGTTGTCTCGATGTTTCACATCCATTAAAGTCTTCAACGTTTCTGCCCAATTCGCTTTATTTATTGTTGCAGACAAAATGACAAAAGGAATATGAATGCAAAAATACGAAGACAAGTATGCACATGGCTAGTTTGTACATTTTCGGAATCTCAGAGTCTTATGAAGAAGGCATCAGAAGAGATTCTACCCCGACGACTAGACTGACAGGGTGCCTGCAGTCTACGGTATAATTCAGTCCTTATTGAAATGAGCAGGCAATGAATTCGAGTGCCGCTTCGCGCAATGACATGGTTCTCGACTAAGTACAGGAAGAATGCAGGGCGCCGTAGGTAATCAGTGGGACAATCCACTCATAAGCATGAGTTTACATAAGTTCACGCTTTGGTTCGGTGCGGTTGGAGTTTGGATGCGCTTGGGTCAGCCGTCTGTTGCATAACTAGTTTATGAATGAGGTTTCTATGCGCGCCGGAACCGGAAGTTTAGTGAATATCGTTCACACCATACAGGCATGCCCAGAACTGCACCTCAGATCCTCAGATCAGTTATGTCTTCGGCTCCAGGACCCTCAGACAGCTGGAAAACAGACAGAAGTGATCGCGCAAAGCCTCACGTCACGATGCTCAGAGCGACTGAGATTTTTTTCTTTTATATGTAATTTGTCCAACGTTGCCGTTTAACTCATTGACATGGAAGTGCCATTTATCAGATGAACTTCTTTTTCTCTTCTTCTTCTTCATGGCACTCAGCGAAGTCGGTTCAAACCGCGGAACCTTTGAATATTCGCGCCCACCATTCTGAAATGGCTGGTCCAGAATAAGTTGGGTATCGTCCAAAAAAGTCCCTTTTAGCTCGACCGAAGGCGGTAGACTGTTTTGCCGATTTCGTCTCAACACACCTTAGCTTTCCATTTGACCAAGTTTGCACTGCCAACAATCCGCCTTCGTTTAATATACAAGAGTTAGTATTAATAAAACGTCTAGAAACTTAGTTCTTTTTGATCAGATAGTACACAAGCGTGAATATATGGTTTATTGTGTTAGTATATAAGGTATTGATTCCTGACCATTGCTATGTTCATCGTTAAAGTTAAAGAAGCTGCAGCGGAAATCAAGAATTCAGAATTCTGAAAATTCACAAGCAGGCTTTACTGACTTCAATGGAAAGCACGTCAAGACTTCCTTCAGCAGTTCTGTAGCATCGCGATTTACTTTCGATCGTAAGATAGGACGTAATTTTTATTCACTCCTGCCTCGAACTTATGCAAGATACCAAAAGACCTATTTAACATCATATGTTCCCATTGATACTTCATTTGCATTCGCGGAATCTGTATCTACCGTTACCGTTTGACCGACCTGTCCATCTTTTGGACGCCTCACAAACGAAAATCGACGTTCTTCCAATTTTCTCTTTTCTTGAACATTTTTTGTAAATGATTGTTCTGCAGTCTATTCGAGGTGCCAACCCTCGTGAACTACTTCAGACAATTTTTCAGTCGTCATTCAGTCCAACTGATTCAGTAAAGCGCAGCGTTTCTTGAGGTTTTGCTGACGGACAGATATCTTTGACTAGTGGCGCACAGCACCGCTCTCAAACTACCTCAGTGACCTACTGCATCACTTCCAGACCTTCGGTTTGTCCAATGTCTATTAGATTACGTTAAAACCAGAAAGTTGAGATCTAATGGTCTTTGTTTTCGCAACCTGCCACACCGTGCATTGCATATGTCAAGGCAAACGCGAGGTTCATAAATTCGTGTAACCTTTACCCTAAGGTTCAAACTATCACAGGCTGCGCCAAGCGAGGCTCTAAATTGTAGTGAGTAACAAAATTGATGCAACAAAAGGACCCCAATTGTTCGCAAACGGCGTGAACTCAGTCCTCGCTGTTGACTTTCTGTCTAAAGTGGGAAATCAGTTTGTGTTTATCATAACTTTTATCACTTGGCATCGCCTCCGTGAATTCATCGTTCCACTTTGCATTCGTGAAATCTTTGATGTTACTACAGAATCTTTTGTGTCAACAGTTTCACGCGTGGTTTACTTCGAACTCCTGGACGTCAGCAAGCGACAGGTGAAAGGCGAAGTCCTCCAAAGGGTTCACAGACCTCTCTTCATTTCTGTGTACACTCGTCTTTCATGAGCATTAGTCGACGCGTGTTCTATTTCTAGAAGACTGTTCTTCGACAGTAGCTTAACTAAGCTTCTTTAAGTACCCCATTTTTGCTCTTTCTTTGATACCTCATGCGACGGTGGTGTTTCTGGTTCATACTGTCATAGCCGTTTAAGTATCCACTTAAAAAATGCTAATATATTTGTAAATGACTTTTCAGATAGATCAATATGTAGAACGCTGGATGGATCACATTTGAATCCGTCATAGTTTTAAAGCATGTGAAGAACAATTTGTCCTTCGTCCCTCAGAGGTAAACGAGTGAGTGTCATTGTAATAGAAGAAAGTAGGAAACTGCACGCCGTAGCAACCATCAAGCTGTAAACATTGCCTAGAAAGCACTGGTGGTGTCCGGATCGATGTCAACATTGCTCCATAATGTACCTAGAGACACTTTTGCATGTAATGATAGTGTACAGGAAACCAGCACCCGCATATTTACAACTTTAATTCCCAAAACATTCGCTGATTTGCTTTACGCTCAAGAGTAGAGGCGCATTCTTTTGTACCAGTCGAGCACTGAAATCCAACAGCTTCACAAATTCACAGCTAAATACGAAATTCCCACTGAGCTAGTGAGGCGTAAATGTCTGTCACATTGATCCCCTTTGGATGAGGGAAATAAATTTTTGATAATGGGCCTAATCGACTGCTTATTTAGAATTTAGCAGGGCATGAATTTGTAGGACTATCTAACAGCCGTTGTTTCCTGCCTTCCTACCTTATAACTCGAATGTGAATGTCCTGAAACGAGCGAGGTTAAACAACGTTGCTGTTTTACAAATTCCATTTGATGTAGAGTATTTCCTTCATATTCACTGACAGTGGTATGAGGATGCATTTTTTTTCTTCCAATGTGTTGTCTAATTGATGTCGATATGAATGGCTTTCTTTTCACATTACTGCTCATGCCTGTGGCAGGAATGTCGTTGTACGAGGCCCATGCTTGAGCAGCAACAGGGGCTGTCCGTCACTTTGTTACCATCGTTCAGATAGTTAATCGTGTAGAGTTGACAGTAAGTCTTCAAGTCTGATTATCAAGATAATGGTAACCCCTGATGTTAATAAAGAACTCGTCTAAAATGGCGACACAAATGCGGGCAGCAGAGTTTAAAGAGCTTTTAAGAAAGCATGATAAACTAAAAGGAGTCTTCTAAGGAGACCATTTAAGGAGACGTTCATTTTCAGACTCATTGCATCAAAAGAAATTACAGAAACAACTCTATCGCTTAGCCTCACTTCAGGTCTTAAGAACTACAAGGTTCACTACCGTGTTCACTATCACCTGATCAGTAAGCTGTTCAGGGTCAATGGGAAGTCTTCACTGCTGATGTTGCTGGTCTGAACACGGCATTTTTTATCTAGCTTCTTCATACCTCGATCGTTGCCATAGATTAAATGAGAAGTTTTCATAAGTTATATTTTTGTAATTACCATAAAAAAGATCCACATCCCGAAACATGACCTTATGTTTCATAGGACTTCGGATGGACCAGGGTCATTTTTGTTATCGGTGTTCACGAGTCCTCCGGATTGGCACCCTTCCAGTTCAACGTATACAGCCATACTGGTTGGCAGGGACAATGTTTGCTTAAGGTCATTCATTCGTCATATGTCCATCAGGTACAGGTAAGGTCAGACGAAGTGTTTTTGCCTTGGCCTGCCGAAAACAAAAGGTCGGTTAATGCCTTTCAAGCAACTCGCAATCTCCATCTCTCTGGCACCCATCCACCATGCTTTAAAGTTGACCGCAGTGGTGCCCGTCATAACAGCTTGAATAACAGGATACCTGTCAAACAAGCAAACAGTTGAATTGGGTCGTCGACGTCGAAAGCACCGCCTTCTCGCAGATCGCACCCAGCTACCTTTCGTTATTCGGTAAAGTAAACAAGGCCAGGACTTCGAACGAGAATTCGCCACAATGCAAGCATGGTCGATACTTATACAAAGATACATTGTTTCCACCTGAAGCTTGTGTTTGCCGTGAAATATGCAAGGTCATGCCTCAGTGAAGTTACGAGGCTATTTCTTGGATTATCGATGATGATATCCGGATTTAAATATTAATCACGTGTTTACGTCAATGGAGACGGTTCCCTTTAGGTGCTTAATTCCATAATGTCATTGCGCTGCTTTTAAATTAAAAGTAAAAGTTTCATAAAAATGAACTCCAAAAAGACACAGTGATGGTCATGGCAAATTTTTTTACGGTTAAAAAATCTCTTCAAATTTTTATTAACGATTAAGCTTTCGAGTGCTTGCTGTGACCATGGCTTTGAGCGGTTTTCATATGGAGAACGTCAAGTCTAAACTCTGATAAGGACGAGCGAAAATCAGAGTTACACCTTGTGCTGATTATCACACTGGAGAGTCAGCTATCAGGGGTTGTCAAGGCGTGATGCCAGGGACATTTTCATCTGACTGCACGGCCGTACACCTCGTCCATTCTGGTGCGATCAGACTAGAAAACCGTACCGTCGCCATTACTCGCAGATCAACGGGTGCCAGCCATTTCTCAGCTGGTTTCATCAAAGCAACATGGGGTAAATTCCTTCCTCATGGAAATTCATGGTTAGGACAAAGACTGCCCCTTCGGCTGCAATGCAGCCGATCTCTTTTGCATATGTCACTACATCCCAGATATCCACTGCACTCTCAGATTTTCGACGCTTTTGCTATAGGGCATCGGTTAGTTTATCCTAGAATGAATAATTCTCTTCTGAACGTATATATGCCTCTATGGTGTTCATGTCTGTCGATGCTAACGTCCTGGGAGCTGTCTGACGTGTTCACATAAGAAAAGCTCGTTCGCTTGTAAAAATGGTTTAGCTTTCACGTTCGTCCAACTTATTCTCGTTATGAGTTTGCCTCAAACACAAGTCTACGGTCCTCTAATCTTCTCGATTCTGAGCGCTTTCCCGTGACTAGATATGTTTCCATTTATTTGGTGTGCTAACCCTGGTGAACCATTACCAATCTCTCTTTATCCTTCATTTTGCCCAACGATTGGAAAGAAGTGAGATTCCTCGTGAGGCTTTGGTGACTGTCACACAATGGCGATCAAGTCCACACCCTCAACTCACCAAAGCGGCTCCCGCGCCATTTCCTGGCCCTGGCTTCAGCAAGACAAAGGATTTATGATTAGCGAATATGTTTAATAGACTTCCACCGTCATTTTTGTGCTAAGGGAATTAGTGTTGCAGAAGCGAGTATTCGACTCCTCTTCGTCAGCTTCTTCACTTCGTTTTATTCTGACTCTTCTGGTTTTTTGCTTTATTTTTGAGTCTTCTTCACAATTTTCTTTTTAATATGATTATTTGCCTTCTTTATTTTCATTTTCTGTTTCTTCGTTCCCTACCTTTTCCCCTTTTCTTTTTGTACAGTTCTTGTTCTTTTCCTCCTTCTTTCACTTCACTTTCTTCTTTTTCTTCTCTCCTCACATTTCCTCATCATCACATCATTCCTTCAGCTCTCTTCTTTGCTCCTGCTTCTGCTTGATCACGTCGTTTGCTCGTTATAGGATTGGGTGACGGTCACCGACATCCGGGTGGTGTTCAATCGGCTGAGCGTCGACCAGGCGGACTTGTACGGCATCGGCAACGAAACGATCAGTGAGCGCGTCCGGGAACAGTACTTCTACAGTATGGCTGATCTGGCAGTCGGTGGACGGTGCAAGTGCAACGGACACGCCAGTCGGTGCATCCGCGACAAAACCGGTAACGCCGTGTGCGACTGTAAGCACGGCACGGCCGGCTCGGAGTGTGAGAAGTGCAAAACCTTCCACTACGACAGACCGTGGGGACGGGCGACGGCCGACGACGCCCACGAGTGTGTCCGTGAGTGTTATTTTCCTCTGTAACAGATTCGATTTTTGCGCAAGTACTTTCGAAGTAGCTCTGCTACGCCGGCTAATACTTTTTTGCGTTTTGCGTTTGTTCAGTGATCCGGGCATTTCCCACAGATGGCAATCCACAAACGCATTTTTTGATTTGTTGACGTAGCAGAGGGCGAAATAGTATTAGAGAATCAGACCTTACATCTCGAGGAATGAACCACCTCCCGTGAGGTACCTTGATAATTTAGGCTGCCGTCGCAGACCTCATTTAATCACAAAAAAATACGTATCTAATGTCCATCGATATATCACTGACCCATTGCTCCTTTTGCCTCTCATCTGTTTCTCATATACCTCTGTGTTTTGCGGTGAGCTTGGGGTCTCGTCTCGTCGCGCCTTATGTCATCATTTGAGATCATACGCTTCGCAATCGCTACCGGCTTCAGGAAGTGACCCTGCAATCCATTTTTTTAGTAGCGAGAGAGGGAGACCGCGTTGAGGGCGAGGTCCGGGTGCCTTTCGCAATCGACGATAGGGCAAGCGACGGTGACCACCCGTCCCGCCAATGATCAAACAGGAACCAGTTTCCCGCTTGGACGAAATTGGCCTGGCAACCGGGAGCGCCAAGAATTTTTACGTTTAATGCATTTGCAAACAAAACACGATTTTCGCTGTTGACCATTCAGCTGGTTAATTTGCTAAAATGCAGTTTTGATCTTGAATGGAGGTGTTCACTCTCTCTACATCTACCAAGCATGTTCAGAATGATTCAGGAGATGCAGTTCTTCTTCCCATTAACGAACCTTCATTGAACAAGGCATGTGAGACGAAGATCTGTTAATTAAAATAGTGATGGCTCAATCTGCTGGAATACTGTAAGTTTAAATACAGACCCTCATCTTTCCCTGTCAATGCTTTGATGGAGGCAAATAAGTTCTGATGGTCGCATTTTGCATGGGAAGAACGTGAAGTACTATGTGCTATCCTTGCAACTGAGCTAAGAGTATTGCTTTCATACAAAAGGCACTTGGACAGATCATGGAATCGTAGCGAAGATCAATACTTTCACTCTACCAAAGCATCCAGAAATTTTACCCAGCTTGGATGTGTAAATAAAATCCAGGTCTTAACGGCGGCTCTCAAATTTATTAAAATATCTCGATGTCATTTTTCTCAGGGCTTTTTCTGTTCTCACGGGTAGTACAATGGTGTACGTAGCAACACAATGGCACAATTGTTGTTGATCCCTGCTTCACGATTTTAGCCGTAATGTGAGGACGTCTAGGGGACAGCTCGATTGCTTTTGTGGACTATTATGTCAAGAGATCTGTGTTTGCGACACGTGATGTTTTTCGTCTGACCGATGACGCTTGTTGTGCATTTCCTCGTGACTTATTTGGCAGTGAGAAATTCTGTCATTTCTTTCTCTCCCTCCTTCTCTCCCGCTCTCTGACCAGCTGAAGTAGGAATGAGTAACTTTATGAGTTTGATAACTCAGTGTCATGGGGAAAAGTAACTTTACCAGTCTTAGCCCATATTTGAGAAGAACTAGATCAGTGGACAGCGAGAGGGTCGTTTCGATTGCTAAGCATGAAAGAGAACTCTGCTTCTTAAAAAAAAACATGGCAAATCACTCCTTACTCATTTTCTCACGATGACAGTTGTGAGTAACCGAGGTTAATGATAATATTAATGGCTGAAATCGCCAAAAGCAAGAGGATTTCTAATTGGATTTGCGTACGGCACGCGGAACATTCAAGATGTCCTGACGTATATGCACATTAAATACTCATAAGCAAGAAAAAGTGCTGAACTGGACTTGGTCAAAGGACGCGAAAGGTAGCAGAGTACCTACTATTAGTAGTAAAACGTAAGCAATCTGGCATCCAGGTGCATGAAAGTTGGCAGAGGCAAGCGAGGATACAAGATATTCTCTCACATCACCTCCTTATAAGTGGATACATAGAGCAGGATTGTTAATCGTGGCACAAGGGACCTTATTCTCGACTTTTGACCGGGTCTACCTCAGCACAAACTGCCATTTAAGTGTGCCCTATCTGCTGTCATGGTGGTAAGAACACGATGACAAACTATATCGTGAGAACATATGCCCCAACCTTCTCTACTAAATGGGTTTCTAGGCATGCGTCTGTTTCCTGAATAAATTTTTCGTGAATCTACAAGAGATCTTCAATCCCCTAGATAGCATTATTTATCTCGTTGGCCGATATTTTTCTAGTTCTGGTCGATCTTCTTGATTACCATAACCGACTATGGCTTTAATTTATATCCTTTGTCTTCTTTTGATACTGAAAGTAGTAAATTCATATTCACTATTGAAGTGGGTCTAAGGATACGGTATTTATCACTATGATTTCTGTATACGGTAGTGGAAAAGACAACTATTCACTTCTGCGTTATGAACGCTGCGGGACATCACTAAATACGTACACGTCTCAACTGCAGCGCTTCTATTTTTTAACATACAATTATCTTCATCTTCATCTTCATCTTCCATCGCCGCTTCTCCTTTCGGGTCGCGGAGGCAGACGCGTCAG
>UZAM01009622.1:0-10028 GCA_900618415.1 Soboliphyme baturini | reverse complement strand
GGCATCGTACTCATCAGATACAAGATCTTCATTTCACTGATTGACGTAGTTTTCAGTTTATGCATTCTCGTAGCTTCAGTCAAATGCGCAAAAGCACAGGAGCCATGAAAGCAGGTGTAGCTCACTCCCCACTTGCAGATCGCGTGGCTGCAGGGTCTCTTATTGCAGATGTTGAAAGTTACGGAGTTACTAAGTCCCTTGTTTTAAGTGCCCTAAGGTCGCTCAACTTCCGCTCTTTGAGGCAGAGAAATGGATATCACTGCGTGGAAAAGAGTGGAGTGTGGTGATGCTACCAGCTTTAAAATTAAGCACTTTTGCTGGACCCATCGGAACTGCTACTAGCAAAGGGCGATAATTTCGAGGAAGTGAAATGCTAGGGATGATTCCAAGAGAAACTTCGCAGATATTCCGGCGGATGAATATGTTATGTCAGTGAGCGATTGGCACACCGCGGGCAGTAACTCTGCAGGTAAAATAAAAAAGTTATTTTTATTACAGTAAGCACTCCTGTTGTGACAGTGAGACAGAGAATCTGCAGATTACGTAAACTGTTAATTAACGATCGATCCTAGGAGATGAGCTCCGAAGCTCACCATTTAATGCACACCTTCTGCCATTTTCCTTGTTTCCATTTATTGTAGTGTGAAACGTCTCATTAACAGGACAGTGTCACGTCTGAACAGCAGTGGTCTAATCCAAATATGCACAGCAATTAAACGTTTGTAATACAATAACAAACACTTAAAGGTTCGTTTGGCTATATAACACCACCTGTGTTGAGACAATTAATCAGATTCACCAAACTGAACGATGAAAAGAAATCCTTTCTTTATGAGAAATGAGGGAAATGAGTAACAAAAGGAAGAATCGAAAACTTATCAGCATCAAACACAACATAACTTTTGCTCGTTACTAATATTAGCATCAATGAATCATGGCCTCGGCAACTTTCTAGAAATTGTTTATCATTAGGGGAACATAAATCATCATACTTCTAGCATATGTATCTGAAAGCTAAGCTTAATCAGTGATAAACGCGAAAAAAAGTACTCATTCAAATGATCTTTGATCCTTCATAAGCTTAAGAATGTTCGATAGTCAAAAACTAAAATCTGTACTTAAGCTGCCTCAGTATCATTATGTGCTAAAGGAAAAAATAGATATATACATCAAATAAAAATTGGTTTTGCAAGAAGGCATCTTCAATCATGGAAGACTTAACAAAACTTAACCATAGTTAAAACAGTTCAAAATTAATGAAATGCGTTGAGTGGCAACAGCATCAGATGTCATAATTTAAATAAGCGCAAATTTGAAATGCATATTCTACCGCGCATAATAACCGTCTACAATATCAGCGAATCAAGGCAAATAACCTACGCCAGCGATGCGCACCGGACCAACAATAACGTCACCTTAAAAGCTACTGAAATCTGAAGAGGTGTACAGAAGTGATCATGTGATAAGATTTGCATAAAATTGTTTAAGTTGATGCTCAGGTTCACTCGGTATATAAAGATGTTCGCTTTTGCTAATTAAGAGATATGGCGATAAATAAAGAAAATGTGTTTTAATTACAGCTTCTGTATAGAACAGTATGCATTTGCTGTTGCTAGTTGTTCACGTAAATGAAAGAATATATGCCTTGTGCAGCTGGTAGCATATTTATTTATATATTTACGTCAAATCGTAGTTTGATTTTGAGAAAACAAATTTTTTACCGTGTAAGCCTTAAGTTTATAAAAATTGATAATGTTTTCGGTAATTCAAGGTTAATGAAACGCGATTAGTGGAAATGACATAAGTAATGGAGAAGTTAGTCTGCAAAATTCAAGTGTCGGTTGCAACACATAGACGAATCATCCGGGACGCCAGCGAGTCAAATTGAAAACCCAGACTCAGAGATGCCCAGGGCTGTAATTGTGTGCCACCTGAAAAGTGACTTAGTAGGCAGAGAGGTGTGCAAAACTAAAAGCCCAATAAAAACTTGAAGTTTGCATAAGATGATCATAGCCAAACGTTTCGATTCTATTCGACTTAATGCAGTCCAAGCGTTTCCTAATAATAATCAAAAAGTAACGCGACAAATACAGTAGATGTGTTCTAACCATAGCTTCCTATATAACAAATGGATTTTGCTGTTGGTCGGTCGACTTCAGTTTAAACGCACGGTTGTTCGTGTCCGTGAGTGAAATAATGCGCTGTCAAATTTGTTATGTGTGTTCATTCATGTAACAGCAGCAATGTTAATTTTAAAGACTGCGTTGTGAAAGATGTTATTTTATCTAATTGTGAAACATCTGACAGTTAGTAGTATAAGTAATAGTCTCTTGCTGGAACTGAACAGGTCAACAACCAATAATTCTGTGCATGTTATGAAGTTTCGATATTTTGGCCATGTGAGATATGAGATTTTGGTCATATAATTTCCACTGTTTGAGATGCTGAATGAGTCGCATGGAGCAAAACTAGACGAACTTACTGTGGTTGCAAGTTGAATTATGTCTATACTGTAGCAGAAAAGTGTTAACGGGCAATTACATTAACCGTGAGGCAAATCCTCAAACCTGAGGCTGCGTCTAGCCTTGCCATGAAATGAAAGAATGGTAGGATTCGTAATGTTCCTGCGTATTGGACATCATGAGTGTAGCGAAGCAGAGCATGTGAAGTTGCTGTAACTTGAACATTCATAACGAAATGCATTTATAATTCTTGCGGGCAAATACATTGTCCATCGATAGCCAGCTCATGAAGGAAAATACATAAAGTCATAAATTACTCATCGACGAATTCTCTACAAAGAGATCGTAAGCTTATGGATAATTAAAATTTCGTCTGCCAAACTTTATTACTTTGATTTCTACAGCTGACACAGCCCAACTTTGGAAAAACGCGACGAGCTCGATTCATGGACAGCTCCTTAATCCGTACATTGAAAATTTGAAACTTGAGGTATATTGTGCACGGAAATCATCAACTGCGTCAGTGAACCGACCTCACCCACCTACTTAGATGCAATGCCAAGATAGTAAATGAGTGTCTCTATTAATTGGAGGAAGAACTCTAAGGAAGTGCTCAAAAAGGCTGATGTGACACAAATCTGCATAACGTGCCATCTGATGTTCAGATTCATTTGATACATGACCGTGTTGGGGGTTTGGTAGACATTTATTCTGAGGTGCATTGGCAGACTCAATTGATTTATAGATATTTCGCTAAACGCAAAGTATGAAACGAAGATTCGATTCGCCCGTCTAGTTTTATAGTCGCGATGTTTTAAAAATCCTTAGCCTCTGACTCATTGATTTCTGAACTCATCTAGATTAGCCAGGTCTGCGGGGTTTATTTGACGCCTTAGCTCACAATCCGCTAAGCTTATCAGCGAGCGCCGTTCATTATTTTGAATTTTGTCCACTCTCAGCTAGGAATGGAAATGACAAATAAAATAAAAATTGTCCGAAAATATTTGTGACGGTTAACAGCTGAAGACCAACTGTTTCAATATAACCAGTTTGCTTAACGCCCCTATCGTAGTTTAACAACAAATAATAATGCTTGCATGTGTTAAATATATATCTTTGTTTTATGCGTGCTTGTCTATTTTCTTCACTCTCCACCGATATCTTACTGTAAACCACTATGCTATCCATGACATGTTATTTCGTTAAATATAATGCAATTAGCAATCATAGCACTAAGCTTGCCGCAAATCTTATCAATGTCATTGTTCCACTAAACAGCGCACAAATTCAATCACAGCTCCAAACATGGTGAATACAGAAGATAATACAAGTCTGTTGTGGATTATTTGATACCTTGTTACAAAGTGCCAATTCATATGACCGATGTACAATGAAATGTTAAGCTTCTTTTAGAATAGTCACACTTTTCAGTGTTTTGCTCTCTCTTCAAATCTTTCGCAGTTTTAGTCTAGCTGAAATGCCGAACTATTTGGCGATATATTCAGCGTAATAGACATTACTTGGCAGCGAAGTGAAAAATTTCTACTGAGACACATCAGGAAGTAGGTTTTCTGTTCCTTCTGCTCAGAACATCACTAATTCGTTTCAACGTTTTTGTACCAGAAGTAATTTTTGTTTTCTCAATAAATCAATAAGATTTATTAGGTTATGGTGCCACAGAAAATACTGCCGAAAGGGAAGCCATGTATGAGCTTTAAGCAAAACAAAAGCAACAAAAGGAACGAAAAAGGAGGAAAGGAAAAACCTCAGCATGAAAGTTCTTTCATAAGCTATGAACGATGATTTTTGATGCTTCGTAATGAGAGCATTTGTACTTTTCTATTATTGCATAGATATGTCTGAACTTATTTCCTGTGGCTTCATGTCTTGAGATACAGCGGGAGAACGAATTATACAGCGGGTGTTTATCGTTATTCAGAATAGAGTTGCCCAAGCAGACTGTTTGGTTCGATAATTTGCTGAGAATTTTGGCGGACATGATTCTGGAGTTCATGACGATGGTTTTTTCTGTCAATTTTTATCGCTCATCGCAATGTGCAAAGGACATCTTAACGAAAACCAGGAAACATCACTTGGCCAGCATGTGTAAAGATGGGGATTATACAAGAATTAATGAACTGGTTTAGTATATTGACCGGAGTGTGAGCCATGGCCAGCTGCCTGAGAAAATAGCAGGAGCGACGAATTAATTTCAACACAGTTAATAGGTGACGACTGTTTCAAATCATTTCGAATGATGACGTCCAGGTGTTTTTGTTGACTGACAATTTATTGGATGAAAGTTTAGGTACACAGGTCTGCCGGCGGAAGATAGCTGCCACCCTGTATAGTGAACAGTCAACAGTCACTCAGCTGATTATTTATGATTCAGCAATAGTTCAGCTTTGGTAGCCCAGGTTTCTGTGGATCAAACGGCTAGCTAAGAGTTGAGGTTGAGGTCAGACACATTTAACAGATGAGGATGGTATGTTTTGCACCACTCACAGGGACTGAAGCCTACCACGAGTTGGTTTAGAGGTCGATACCTCAGAACCTTGCAACACAGCCTTATTGCTTGCAACAACTACAGATCTACTTTTACCAACTGCCACAAATTAGGATCAGTACCAAAAATAATTGCAAAGCTATGATAGAAGCCTCGGAACCTAACTGTTTCCTCTAAGCTTATTAAATAATTGCTACCACAGAACAGTAAAGCTTTAGTAAAATCCAGAAATGGCCCACAAACTAAAAATCTTCCATGATCCATATTTTGATCAGCAAGCAGCGTGATTACGTCAGTGGTACCTCCACCACTATTAAATGCGAACTGGAACTTGTCAAGTCGACACTCAGCATCGTCTCGATGCGTTTCTTGCGAACTTCAACTCAAGAACTAATTACTAGAGCATCACTGAATGTCACATTCGGACTGATTGATTAAATCAAAATAGTCGTAACGTAAAATAAATACTCCTTATGTCACAAAATTCAACAGAATACAGAAAGTGTCACTTTACCGTTATCGTATCAACCATCTTAAAACATTTTTCTTCGAATGAAATGAAAATCATCATCATCATCATTTAGAAACTGATCACAATTATTCACAGTACGAGTAACATTTTCGATATTTCGGGTTCTCTTAGTTAAAACATAAGAATTCTGACCGGCATTCGATGGCCTCATTGACTGACCATTCGCCAGTTGGCGATCAGCTATATCATTTGTAGATGAAAAATCGGCTTCTGTAGGCGAATATGAAAGTGACGAAATTTGCCCGTCTGGCGGTCTGTTATGATGCGTCCAAATGGGGGACCAGCCATCATCATCATCTTCCATGGCGAAACAATTGTAAGGAACCACTGCATTATCAGTTGTTATTGCAGACAGGGGCTGCTTCCGCCAAGGCTGTGCTTTCGCGTTAAATGAATTGCCGGAACCGAAGCTTTTACTAAAGGTGTCAGTGAAGTGTTCGACAAAAAGGTTCTCATCGTTTGCCTCTCTGATCTCCAAATGAAATTCAGCGGTCCTTTCTTCGACTGCCACATCTGTCACTGGCGACAAACTAACAACGGATTGCATAGACGACGGTACACTGGTAACAGAATCAAGACTTATGTCTCTAACGAAATCAGGGTTATGTGTGAGCATTTTCTTATAGGTCCTCGAAGCAACCTGACGTAGGTACGATTCGCCGTATCTGGAGTACCACAATGGTAAGATCTGTATCAGACGGCTGGAAATTTTATCCATCGGCGGCTCAACCAAAATCGACGTCGACGGGTCATCAACGGTTTCTGACTGGTCTTCATTTGACTTACTGGCATCACTCCACTCATTCTCTTCAGCCTCACTGAAAACACAAGAAACCGGAAGTAAAATGAGCAGCGCGCAAAACAATGATTACTGAAAGTGTAATAATAATATAGCGAAGTGTGGTTAATAAGCAGGTATACCGGTTATCCAACAATGCCAGTGGTCATCTTTTTGAATAACCTCATCTCGAATTCCATAAGATCGAGCCTGGAATATATGAAACTCAGAAAGTCGGCTAATAAAACAGTGTCAGAAAGGTGTTGCTTTGAATAAAGTCATAGCAATGCGAAAAATCATCAGTATGACAAATTTGCATCAGACTGCAACTAGTTGGTTGTGCAAAATCTGCTCTTTATGAAAGAATACGAAGCGAAAATACGTAGCTGACAATAATAGGTACAATTTATTCAGTTGCTATTAACCAAGTCCCTGGACGTCCAACGTAACAGCTGACTTAGATTGGTTGATTATACGAAAACGTTGCTGAAGGTGCTGCGAATGCAAGGGTGGATGAAAATTTACTGCGGCCCTGATAGCCATATTCATGAACACATACCGAAAGCGGTTAAAAGATATGCATATAAATAATCAATAAAAAAACAAATACAATAGGATAAGAAAAATCATTTTCAGGAACATGCCTCAATCCCTAAGGTGTTAAAAAATTTAAAAAAGGAAAAGATATCGAGCAGGGGAATAATATGAAGATCTCCCACCTGTTATATATGGATGACCTCCAAATGTGCACCAGAAGGGGAAAAAATTTGAAATCTACGCTCAAGCAGATACCTAAACTTATCTGGTTAATTTAAATGAAATTCTGTACATGTAAGTCCGCAGTACTGCATGCTAAACGTGGATAGCAGTTACAACTGGAAAACCTGCATTTCGAGTAGAGCACGGAAATTTAGGAACTAAAGCCGAAACATATGTTACAAATACCTGAATTTGCAGGAAACTCCATGGATCAACTGTAAGCAGGTGAAAGAAAATAGGATAAAGACAAAATACCGTATCATAACATCGAAAACACGCGATAACTATACAAAAAAGTCCAGTCAAAATAAAATGCAAGGTTTCGCGTTATGTAATGAAATACGAAAAAAAATCCAAATTATTTCAAGTTACCGGCGTACGCGGTAATTTCTGACCGCGTAAATTGTGAAAATAAATTAGACTGAAATCGTGTACACGTTGCAATATCGGTGAATATAATGGTTAATATAACAAAATAAAATTAAAATAAAACATTGAACGTAAAATAACCTGGAAAACATTACGTAAATTTACTGACTGCCTCAAAACTCCGACTTACTTTCCTGAAATTAACGGCTTCCAGCTACATCGCTGTATACGATTTTCTCCGCACAATATTTTTTCTCCATTGGTAACTTTTTCAGGAGCAATTTTCAATTAAAAACTAAACGTTTGCAGAATACGCGTGTTCAAAGACCAGAAGCAATATGCTGACTCTTGGTACTTTTTTGTTCGTCTGTTTTAGATACAGCCACAGTCAATTATATTATGCTATTGTTCATTTGTCTGAAATCCGCATTTTTTCAGACAAGAAGCAGAGTACACGCTATCCATACTTTTCACGAGCATTAGATATTACAAGGCGTGGTATTTATACATTTCAACGGACATAGAGAAGTACACGGAGCATGGTATACGTAAGGTGTGCATTATCGATGGAAAAATACCATACTTTTAATAAGTGAATCACGCAGTCAACGCTGAAGGCAAAATCATTTTCAATAAATAAGCTCAGGGCTGTCAATATTTGAGCTATACCACTGCTCCAGTATGCATCTGGAATCCTAAAATAATCCCAGTTTCCTCTCGATGGCCTGATCGTCAAAATATCAGCAGTGAATTGACGGATTTCCGTATGCATCATCAGAGATCACCTGTAGCCAGGTTATATTTCCCAAGAAAGCACGGCAGCCGCAGTAGGCTGAACGTTGCTCATCTCTAAAACGAAAAATATTCTCCGCGTATAACTTTTGATGAAGGATTCACATTTACATATAACCATACCAGAAGCAAGTAAAAAATATACGCCCCCCAAATCTGCGTCAAAGAGATCATCAAGTAGAGAAATGCAATATCAAAACTTTGCGAATGGAGATAAACATTCTTTATGAGCGGTACTCTGTTTCGTTTGACTGAACAAACCTGGAAAAATCATCTGCTTTTCTTGGAGAGGAAGGATTATTCTCAGAAACAAAACGATTTATGATGCCAATAGGAGACCAAATAGAGCTAACGAAGTACTTTAGGAAATTTCGAATGGACGAGAACATATCGGATAAGTACAGGATGGGTGGAAGTATAGCGGAATCGATTCAACAAGTTGTCATTTCACGAGTTTCCGTTTTGGCTAACAAGAAGTACCTCAGGAGGCATAATAACATGCAAAGATTAGGCACGAACAATTGGCTCTTCAACAAGAACTAATCTCAGAAACGACACCTTATCGTAGATACAATCTAGTGAGCACGCTTGAGAATAAGTAAGGAGGATAACATTCTCGAACCTACCTCCATCACAGTCACATATCGTACCGTTGATCACAGTCGAAAAACTCACGTTTATCTTGGATCACAAGAATAATGCAGCTGAGATGAACGGTACTGATACTGGGCCAGAATATGGGCATAAGAAACACGTGCGAAAAATCTAAAAACTTCAAAATTTATCACTGCAAATGGTCTCCATCTAAAATCAATCAACCCCAGTCTGGATCGCCTGAAAATCACGGAAATGGGATTAAAAATATGTCAGAAAGTTGTTTTGGAAAGTGCAAAAATTCTGGATATTGCAAATTTGTAGCAGACTGCAGCCACTTGACTGTGCTTAGTTTCTGGCTGCATGCAAAATATTCTTTATGAGAAAATATGAATAAACATACAATTTTGCAGTATACCTAATTCCCATCATTCCAAAAACACAATAGAACCATCGTCAAGTTCAACTTTCGCGAAACAGTTCAACAACAACGAAATATTTTCGATACGACAAAAATCACGGTCAAAACAGTCATCACTTTGTCGAGTGTAAAGAAATCGTCAGCAACGTATCACAATCGTGATTATCTAGACCGATAACCGAGATAAATGATGACGAGAATACAAATGACTAATAATCTTAGACTATTATTGATAATGATTATACTCAAAATCTTCGACATAATCGTTTCAGATCAATGACTGCATATGCAATTAGTGAAGAATATGTAATATCACATATGGACTTTTTGAATGACAAATGTTCGTCTGATACTAAAGTCTGCTGACAAACATATACTAAAATAAATCATAGAAAAAATAATGATACCGGATTGAAACGGCGAATGCACAGTACAAAGAAAGAAAAATCAATTTCCCACTTTACACAAGCAGCTTTATTACATTGACCCTTAGATGGACCATTTAAGCAGACCACAGCTCTATGGCATGTAAAATAAATCTTGTTATCGTGAGACTGGTAACAAACTGGTAGTGTTTTCAATACCACCTGCAACAACAACATTCTACTGTCACTTTCCCGGATCTACACGCCGTAGTCACACCGTCCCTTTGCTTCTAATAGCCTATGGGACATGGCTCCATGGTATTTTGGCATCTGCAGTGAGAGCACAGAAACACTGTCAGACAAATATGAGTTCGAACACCAACATATACACCTCATTCCATATGCATTTGTACCAAATATTGACCTCGTTATTATGGGTTTCCTAACAAA
>UZAM01009621.1:0-10089 GCA_900618415.1 Soboliphyme baturini | reverse complement strand
TGGCACGCTGCGCTGTAAGAAATGGAGTACCATACGAAAATCTGGTGGCAGAAGCAACCAGAGAATCAAACGGGAAACATTATCTTCGGTGGACAGGTGAGTGAAATTTGTAAACAACACCATACGACGGTTTGAATAAATCCCGGTGATGACCACTGATGTGGAAACCGAGTGGCAACTGTTCAAGAGCAGCATTCTAGAGTCTGCCTCCGTGACCCGAAAGGAGAAGCGGCCATTGAAGATGAAGATGAAGAGATGATCCGGATTTACACGGCGAAACACCGTTCCTTACTTCTAGTAGCCTAGGGAACTGCTTAAGCAGGTGCTATTTTAGCATCTGCAGTGCTTTACCGTGTAAATTCGAATTAATTACAGGAGAAATTGGTCTTACCGGCGGATTAGGGGTAGCAGTTCGCTAACAAACATTAATATGGTATATTTTTGTTACATGTGCATGTGGAATGAAGTATATTCGTTGGAGCTCGAACATGCTTTTTTTCACTCGATCTGAGAGTGATGCTGTTTTGCAAACATACGCTGCAGGTGCTAAAACAATGGAACCTTGGCCTGCTAAACCGTCTCTACGCTACTAGAAGCAAGAGGAAGGTACTTCGCAGTGTAAATCCGGATAACTGACATAAGATGATAAATATGATGGGGATTTAAGTGATGATTATCATTCCGCTGCTGGCAGAGCGGCATCCGACAGAACATGTGGAACAGACAGAAGAAATGTCAAGGCAGAAAGGCTGACAGATTTCAGCATCTCGACTCCACCATTCCTAGTGATGGCACCACCATCCAGTTAGAATTGAAAAGGAGACTGCCCGCGCCTCGAGTGCTTACATAAACCTGCGTAATATCTGTGCAGAGAATAGAGCAAGTCCACAAAAATTCGCCTCTACTTTGCATAAGTCAGGTCACTGTTTTTGTGGTGCATGCAAACAGCTGTTCGTTCCAACGAAGGAGCAAAAACGACGTTAAACTGCAAGCAGCAGCGTTGGCTAGGACGCATAGTTAAAGTTAAATAGTAATACCAAGTAAAGAATGACCCTATTCTCTTATGGCGGCCCATGACTTCAATATGTTAAGAAAATGAGGTTAGAGCTGATAGATAAACTGGCTGGGCATAAACCATTTACTCCAGCCAATGAACTTCCCACGTGGGAGCTGAATTACGCAGATGTCGACGAGCAGGCCAACATTCAACATTGAGGAACAAAGAAGAGACTTGCTTTCCGAGAAAAATATTTCCTTCTACGATGCAGTAAGCAGTGCCTTATAGAAAAGGTACTAAGAAGCTGCGAATACAGCAGCCATCAAAGAACACAGACTTTCTATTTATGCAAATGGCTTACGGTAAGGAGCTCAACGAACGCAAATATTTCGACGAGAACGTGCTTGATAAAGGTGGCGAGGACGGCAAAAATGGTAATGATGAATGCGGTGAAGCCGACACAAACATAAAATGAAGTTCCTGGCAGCGATGATAAAGTGAACAACTGTACAAACAATACAAAAAGACATATGCCACAGTCAACGAGCAATGTGTAATGACTACCACAGCTTACATATCGATCAAAACGTTAACAACGCGGCACGAGCGTTCCATATTTTTCGCCTTCGGTCTGAAGGTAGAGCTATCAATCGAAAGATCACTAGTTGGTATAATGGCAGGGAATGGGCGGATATACCGCTCTGGGCTTTCATATCCCAGGGAGCATTGTTACAATTAGAATATGTCAGAAGAAAGGAGGAGACTACACGTCGTGCTAGTAACGCACCTGCAGGCGTTGCTTTCATGAACCGGGCACTACGCCGATAGCATAGAAGTGGGTAACTGCACTATAAGCATTATAAGCGCAGTGAAAAATAAGTAGTGCCAGAAATGGCGGCAATCAAAGAAGCGTGATGGAAATAAGTATTTCGTGGTTTCAAGCTTTCTCTAGCCTTGACAGTCTAAGTGACGTAAATAAAGCTGCTTAACCTAAAGTTATTGATTTCATCCGCCCAAACTTTAGGCATTCTCTCAAACTAGCCGACGGATCATCACTGATTAGTTCCATCGAGGCATGTATGTACATATGTCTAAGAGGAAGCGAAACTCCGGAGGTGCGGGGTTTAATTCCACTCATGGGAAATCTGTCATATTCACGAATTCCTTTGAGCAAAGAATTTATCACAAATTGCTTAAGAACGGGGCTGCTCAATCAGTAGAACGTCGAACTCAAAACCGATACGTCCCGGATACCAGCCTCGGTCAAGATGACTCGTCTTTCTTCCTTCCGAGGGTGATAAACGAGTTTTAATGGGTGGGAAGGAGTCAGACGACTACACACTTTGTTAGCTGCCGCCGACCTTGCCTTGAAAATAAGTCACTCTCGGCTTCAGAGGTTCCAACAGGCAAATTCAGGAAAAGAACGGCACCAAATGGCCCGATCATGAAAATGAAGGGAGACCGACATCCTAACGCTGACAAACTATCTTTTTCTACAGCCAGTTCCGACGATGGAAAGATTTCATGATGTATTCCTTGAGTATTAATAAAAGCGGTGGTCGTTAATTCTTCTGCTCGAACTGTATATACATTGTACATCGTCCCCATTTTGTACACAATTGCTTGAAAACGCACAAGGAGCAAAGTTAACTTTTGACAGGCACTATCTCATTCACAACAAACTTTGCTGTGGGACAAATCAAGAAACGAAACAGCCACAGTCGAGTAAGCAAAAACTAGCTTCAGCCTGAAATACGCTACCGATTACCGATACACACCTCATGTGAGGACATTCTTCAAGCAATAAATAACAAGTACCGACATTCTTCAAAAAAGGTAACGACTTACAAACTGGCACTCATTTCATAGAAGATGCATGGCAGTAGAACAGCAATTCAGGCACATAAATATTCTGAATGTGTTTGTATTGTTGAAACGTATGTGTATTAGCAAGTTTCGAACAGATGACATTCATTACACGGAAAACTCGGTATTCTGAAAGCAAAACGACGTGACCATAGAAGGACAATATAAACGGGCGATAACACAAAAGACAAGAAGCAGAAACAATTATGGCTAGCTAATGGCACTGATCAAGTAAGACGAGTCATGACAGCCAAAATTATCCTTCTATGAACCGAAGGACAACTAGGAAAATAATTCGCTTACAATAACCACCTTAAACCCTACTGCATGCTAACCAAACTACAGTACGAAAACATGATCAGCACGATCATGTCTATCACTAACAAAACGACTTACTCCCCTAACAAGGGGAAAGAGAAAAGTAAATGCTAATTTTCAGCGAATCACACAGTAGCTTTTCTCACAACAGCCAGTCATAAATAGCGGCATGCAAATCAGTCAAAAGGCATTATCTCATCATTAACTTTGATTGAATGCGGTTGCTACAGTTGCCACCCAGTCGACATTTCCAATTCCAAAGGACTACTCCTCTAAGTAACTACTCAGTTGTCGTATACGCTTAGGGTTATTTGATAACCATACTCATATTTCAGTTGTGATTGTCTATAAATTGTTTTTATAATTTTCCACGCTTGTTTTCCTTTGCTGTTGCTCCTGTCACTACCTAACTACGTATTTTCTGACTTCCTGTATGCTTGCTGTAAGTTGTTTCTCACATTGCCTGATTATATTTTGAGTCTATTAACGTTATTTGTTGATGTTGCAATCAGTTGATGCATTGAACGATCGATCGGGAAGCGAAGATCATAGACTGTTCTGTTTAAAGGGTCTGCATACATTCCGGAAGTGCCATGTTTGATTCCGTTTGAGGGCAATCTTTGCTTATTTACGAATTTCCTCGAGCAAGGAATTTACCCCACAACTTGCGTCAGACCGGGGATTGCTTGGTCGGTAATGCATCGTCCTAATAACCGAGAGGTGCCGGATTCCAGCCCAGGTTGATGTCACTCACTTTTCTTCGTTTCGAGGTTGATAACTCAGTACTAGGACGTGAGAAAGTACTCCTCGAAAAAGGACTCTATATGGTGAGGAATTGCCATGTGACAGATTTCCACCGCTGTGGTAAGCCACAATTCACTCCTCAACGTCACCAAAGTTATGCGTTTTGGAATCCAAAGTAGCGCTGATGGTACTCGCTGCCTTTTCGACCCAGCGAGCAACAGTGGGTCGATTACGTTGATTATCAAACTCTTTGCGTCCCCTGTTTTAGTAGTCGACGTCAGGCATGTTTTATGAAAAGCAGACAAGTAACGGTTTTCTTAGCTAACGGAATATTTTTATATGATCCAAACCCGGTGGAACTTTCCAGTCACGAAGATGAACTAATGTGGTACAACTTGGAACAGGTTTTGTAAAACTGAACTGTAGCTCTCTGTATTCTGCTTTGTTCGTTATCCCTCCTTACTCTTGCTTTTTCCTGTAGAAAGTATGTTATTGAAATGAATTATGGGACGTAGGCCACCTCCAGCCTCGATGTTGAACGCTTATCATTTAAGCAGTCACGAAGGAAGGTCGGTTTTCGTTCTTTTTTCTGACTCGCACTCAATGCAATGCCAAAAGCGGTTCGGCAAAAGATTTGAAAGATACATGCTCAATTTATAACGAGTCTTTTTCACCTATATTTTGTGTTGAATATATGCTTCATCAGAAAAATTGCCAAGGCTGTCCAGAGGCTGTACAGAATAACTGCCAAGGCTGTGCAACAAACCCGTAGACGTATGGATCTGTAGAATGAACGATGTGACGAAGTCCGAGCCAATAGAGCCCCAGAAGGTCAGACGCTTAAACGGTACGGTAGTCTCGAAGGAATCATAGTATGGCTTCTTCTCTTCGTCCATGATTAGTGACACAGCGTCACGGCTAGCAACAGGGCTCGGCAGCCAGTGCGACTGAAACACGCTCGATTTCTAAACGGACCCATTTTTTCATTCGTTGCTGAGTATGAACATGGTCAGAAATCAATCACGCTCATATTGACGTCGTTCATCCGAAAACAAGAAAGCAACTGACATGTTCGCTGGATTCGCAATCCATCAGTGACCCTCATTACTTGAATGGCAAAAGTTAGAAACTTTGGCCAAAACCATATCCCATGTAACTGAGATCGTTGCGTGTAAATGCTTCAAGTAACAGTTTTTCAGTGATATTCAGAATGTCTAATTCTACGCAATATCAACTGCAACCTTGAGTACTCATTTTCAAATATTTTCAAGCGACAATATCTCCAGTAGCAGCTACGTTTTCTTGTTCACCTCTCAGCTATTATAAATGTTGCGCTTCCTTGTAATTGGCATGTGGCAAAGATCCGTTGTCAAGGGATTTCAGTTAACAAGTTCAGACGTTTCGCATGTGTCAGTCAAAGACAGTGAATTTGCAAGGAGCGGAAATCTCTGAATTTGGTTGACCTCCACAAATTTTGTGAAGATTTTCAGTGCTAATGTATATAAAGAAGATCAGTACATTATTGATCTGATCGTCGGCTGGTAAACGATATGGTATTCCTTTAGAGGTTCTGAATCGGTATTAAGGAAAGCTCTACTTGCAGCAACGTTAGCGTTTGCGGCTACTCCATCGAACCCTGTCAGCTATTTGGCCAGCCTACTATGCTCCGATCATCCACTGAAGTGAGTTTAGTATCAGATGTCATTATTACTAATTACAAACGTTTCTACTAAGCCAACTGATGCTGCTACACTTTTCATTCTGCTGTTTTCACGTTACTGCTATCGATTGTATTAAAAATGTAATGCCCCCGCTCCCTCCATGCTCCGGAACTGGGACTGTTCTGTTATTATGAACGGAGGCAACAACGATTTTAGGTCTGCAATAAGTCGTTTCAGAAAGAGGAAATTGATTGATGATATAACAGTTGGAACGGAATATTGAACAGATATCGAGATACCTTTGGATAGAACGGTGCTACGTTTTCACCGCTACAGAAATCCACTGGTAAATAATTTAAGAACGGCTATCATTTTCCCATTTAGATAGGCATTTGTACCCCAGTAAGACTGCTAACATCTTGCGAGCATTGCAGAAAGAGGAAACAGTCATAAAGCAGTACTTTAGTTAGTCCCAGTGCTGCCGCATTGCTCGTGTTCATGACGAACAGGACCAGCAGAGACGAGGGGGAAGTTCAGGATCTACTTAGTGACATGAAACTCTATTTCAAGCGCTAAATTTAGCGTTTTACGTCAATCAAGTGTATATGCATATATCCTTCAGGAATCTGTCAATATCCAATCCGTTTCAGTGTCCTTAAGAGTTTATCGTTATCGTTGGCTCCAGGTTGCCAACAGACTTCGAAACATTGGTCGTTAATCGTAGTCTTTTGAGTATAAATGACACTTGATGTCTGGGATTCGTCCCGTTCTTCGGCTTGAGAGAGAATCTGGTTGTAACGCGTTGCCATACTCAGATGGATATTCGAAGGCCACCGATTAACTAGTGCGTATGTGAGGAAAAGAGCTACAGGCATGTGGTAAAGAGCCAAGAACACTGACAGTAGGCAAAATTTAATTGGCTTTCCTAACTTCGCGTCTATTTAGTCTCAAATAAGTCAACTTTGATGAAAGATGGCGAAATAGCTCCCCAACCAAAACAAGCATTTCATGTCCTCTCAAATCCTCAGACACCAGTTACTAAAAAATTAACACATTTTTCACGGTCGAAAATGTCAACTAATCTACTCAGCAGATTTGCAATCTTCTGACAGTTCATTGTGAAAGTCCTCATAATATAAGATTCCTTTGGCGTCAAAACTGAGGCAATGATGATTCTTCCTCGGATCGAATCCTCAGTGAAACTTCCCTTCAAGGAAGCTGCCGACTAAAACTTTAATCAAACGGATTGACAGATGTATTCATATTACGCGAACATTCACATGAACCGTTAAGGGGAGATTTAAGCAGGTCACGTCTCCACTGTATTTAAGCGCTTGTAATGCACAGGACTGCAGAACTGCGTCTCAAGCATGGGTTAAACGAAAGTATATTCAACCAAACTAGATTGCCGTGATGCGTAGCCGAAGCAATGACAAAATGTAACCCGGACGTTTTGAGGGAGACTTCGGTACCCCCGTTAAACATGTCACATTCAAAGTAATATTGATACTTATATATGAGGATGAAATAAGGTTGGAATGTTAAGTGAATTAAATCAATAAACACGATATAAATGGTCGAATGAGCTTTAGTACAGAGGTGGAGACAACCATTCTGTATCCTTTTTGGGCGTTCAGATCAAGAGGACTCCAACGTCTGAGTTTGAGGTTTCCGTATATCCGAAACCAATACAGTACAATCGGTTCTACAACTCGCGTCATGTGTTACTGCTGAATTATTTCTGAACGCGGTGAAAATCACACAACGGCGAGAACAAAAGACCTGCACTAACACTAAGGAACTAAACACAGAAATCCAACAGCTTTATCAAGCTTTTCTAGGTAGAATGGTTATGGAAAGACAATCCGGTTAATAACGTTAAAGAGGGTTAATTGATCTGGACAAGTGGCAATTTCACCTTTTATACTCCAGTTATTTAAACACATAACAAGGTACCTTAACGTCGTGGGGTTTAGGGTCTACTATGAGGCTAGAGGAACGTTGGATAACATTTTATTTAATTCAGTGCAGAGACTGCGACAGGGTGTAAATTGGGAAGACTAACTGGAAATTGAACATCTGGATAAAAGTGCATCTTGCCGCGGGCCGCCTTGGACAACCCGACAATTCTAGTATTGTCCGGCATGCGGTTACTTAAAGCATTCTTTCAGTCACACAAATGTGTCTATTATAGACTAAAACTTATCTAAACTAGGTCTGCTATTGAAAAATCCCCTGCATATACTGGAAATGAAAAACCGGATGTGGAATCAATGCATATGTTTTCTGGTTATTAGGGGAAAATGGGGCACGATTGCAAAATTAAACCCCATAAATCAGGTTTACACAACAATGAGCTGATTGTTATAATGAGAATTTCACACTGTTTGATAATTAGCATTCTGACCGGACAGTTTAATAATGTTCTGATTATAATATATTATTCACTTGTTTAATATAATTCCCTTCAAGCAGTTATTTGTGCCTAGCCTTGATGATGATATGGCCCATGAAGAAAAACCAGTCGACAAGAAACTAGTGTACAATCTGTTGCATTTAATACACTGAACCATGAATCGTTCACCTGTCGAACGCCTATCTATGAACCATAGTGGAGCTTCAGTTTGAACAAAACTACAATTTAAAATAAACTTTTTTTGAATTTACCAAGAGTTCAAACTAAAGTAGAGTTCGAACCAGAGCTTAAGCTAAACTGAAGCTTATATTAACTGAAGTTTAAGGCAGACTGGAGCTTTAACTAAACCACAGTTAAACGAAAGTAGATTTTTAACTGAACTAGGGTTCAAGGCACACTATTTTTTAATCTTAGCTAGATTTAAATCCAAAATCGAGCTTAAACAAAACTGGAGCATAAACTAAGCTAGAGTTTAATATGAACTGGAGCTTAAACTATGCCGGAATTTAAACTGAACTAGAATTTAAATCAAACTAGGGTTTAATCCAATTTATTCTTGAATTTAGACTAATCCAGAGCTTAAGCTACACTAGATTTTAAAGTGAAGCGCGGTTTATCTTAACTTGCAGCTCAAACTGAGCGAGATTTAAAACTACACAAAGGCTTACACCAAATGAGGGTTTACACTAATATAAAAATTAAAGATACTAAAATCTGAACTAACGCTAACCCCTCTACATGATATTTCCAGAAGGGTGATGTCAACAATGATGTCATACAAATAATATATATTATCAAATGTCCATCATGTGAAGCTCTCTTTTCAGTGAACAATCAATTCGATTTGAAGAAAAGACGAGGACAGTCAGAGAAAAGCTGTCAACCAACCATCACATCTACTCTCCAACGAGCCAAACAGTCGGTAACGCCAAACGAAACTTTGATATTAGCGGATATCATGAATCTTAAACAGAAATCGGTGTCGCTTATTCATAGTACTAGTAAACATGTAAGACAAACTGTCCTGCTCAGAAAGGAAAACATGAAACAGGCAATTGCTTTACGGTATGCCGAATTTTCAATGATTATTGAATAATACGCTACCCGGTCACTCACGTTGAAGATATAGTGAGAAAAATTTGAGACAGTTTCAGGGCATCGGTAAATGCAAATTAAAATATATATGCGTATTAATCTCCGAAGACTGTCACAAATCATTTTGATAAAGCAAAACATTATTCATATTAGTGTTTACTGATTATCGTCGCGGACTGCAAGAAACATCGTACATCTGATACATTGGCGCTGTGAACTACACTAGACAGCGCAATAGCTGGACTCAACAATATACAGTTTTGTATATATGGAAGTTTTAATACCATGACACATTGAACAGCCCTTACTTATCTCAATGTACGTCAGACCCTAACGCGTGGTCACCCATCTATCGGTGTCAAAGAAGTTGAATTCGGGTGGGTTTGGGTGGGGGGGCAGGATAATCAGCAGAACTTTTGTGCTTCAATCCACTATACGGAGTTCACGTGATTAGTGGCATCGAGATCCTGATCAGTGTGATTCGCTAAAAGAAGCTGGACAATTTCAGGGATGGGCGAAAGGTAACCAACCATATTTGAAATGCATCTTTATCTTCATCTTCCATCGCCGCTTCCCCTCTCGGGTCGCGGAGGCTGACACGTCAGACAGAGCTTCAAACGTTCCCGAAATTGTGCCACAGTTTGAGCTTCGGCAAAAGATAAATGGAGTTTGGAACAGATTCCTTCCATATGTTTGCACCAGCTTACTCTTGGCCGTCCTTCCCGATCCTGTGCCAGAGTCTGAGCTTCGGAAAAAGACAAATGCAGTCTGGAACAGACTCCTTCCATATGTTTGCACCAGGTTAATCTTGGCCGTCCCCTGGGCTTTTGCCGGTCGGATTTGTAAGGAACAGTTGCTTAGCCTTCCTTTCTGGAGGCATTCGCAACACATGCCCAAGCCATCGATGCTGTGACTTCTCAAACTGGAGAAGCAAAGGCTGTAATCCAAGGCTCTTCCGGACCATGTCGAGACGCGTAAGGCCAGCGACTCGT